>CALZFC010000004.1:127500-310000 GCA_945643635.1 Allodiplogaster sudhausi
CTCCCCTCTCTATCTCTCCTACCCACTTCCTCTCTCCGCAAGTGCGTCCGTCATGACTCGCTCCGCTGCACCTGCAAATTGCACCACCTCCTCCCTCCCTCCTCCCTCCCTCCTTCCACAGCTTCTGCCAGGCCCGATAGCCCCTTAGGGGCCCCGCCAGAGAGGACCAGGTGTCGAATAGCTCCCGGGACACATATGCTTTCTTGCGCTCTCACACCCTCTCTCTCGCTGTCTCTCTCTCTCTCGCATACTCTTTCTTTATCTCCTCTCTCTCTCTCACTATCCCAACATTCCACCTTTCTCTTTTCCTCTTTTAACTCTTCCCTCTCTATCTGCAATACCTCCCTCTCTTCAACAAGCACATTCCTGCCCATAACAACATTTCGACATGAAATTTTCACATCTATGTAGATCAACTTGTTGACTTTGAAATGCGGAGCGTGGCAAAATTTCCTTGCTGTCTAGTTATCGAATTTTTTGAAAAAAGCATTTAGCAATGCTTGCAATATTTTTGTTGTACATACATACATACATATTATGATGCTCGCCAATAGCTAATTATGAATTTTTTTCTTATTCGTATATGGCCAACGATTCCAGCTCCATACATTCTTTGTGAGGTAATAATAACCGGCGTGAATCTGCTTGTATTAAATTCTTAGATAGAGAGAGAGAGAGAGTGAGAGAAAGAGAGAAAGAAGAAAAATTTTTAACTTTAAATTACTCGTGATCCTTTTTCTTGCCGTTTCATGCAAACTGAAGCAACATATAAGCCATTACCCAAGTATGCTATTATCAAGTCAAAATGGAATATTTTCGCAATATCTATCCGTTCTTTTTCTTCTTCTACTAATATTACTAGAAATCAAATTAAACTTACCCGCTTCTTCACCCTAACGCTCTTCTTTTCTCACTCGACTTCTCTCTCTCAATATCTCCTACTTTCTCAATGAGTATTCTGTTAGCTGAAGCTCACACTAAAATCATCTTGTAATGCCTGCAATTTTTTATGCATTTCACTATTCACACCTGATGTAACTTATTAGTTTTTTTTTTACTGGTATACATATATGTTTGTATGTAGCCATATTCGTGCACACATTAGTATATTTATGCATATATGTAATAGCAAGAGAAACGACTTTGTTTTGAGCCTGCTACAAGAGTTGAATCACTTAATAGTAGATAGCTTTAAATATTGAGAAAGCTAGAGTCACAATCGCTCTGTAGCTGATCTCGTTTGGAATTTTATAATTGAAATGATGCTAATATGGAATATTTTAGCTCTCTCTTTCACTGCGTAATTTTTTTTAAGATTGGTTAATTTCTCTCTCTCTCTCTCTCTCTTCTCTCTCTTCTCGTTACCCACTTACTTTCACCCGCTCTCACTCTCTCTCTCTCACCTTGTCTTTCTTTCCACCCTCTCCTGTGGTTATGTGGTTTTCCCTTGTAGTTATCTTACTCTTTTTGCGTTCCCTTCTTTGCGCGGCATTCCTCCTTGTGGCACGCACCGCATATCGTTCTCCTGCTAAAGTCATTGACACCAGACACCTTTGTTGTCCAAATACTTCTTCCACTCTTTTTCTCTCTCCGCCCTTCTCTTTCTAGTTCTCTAGCGCTATCTATCATTTTGTCGTTTTCTATTGCCTTCTCCCTCTCTCTCTCTCTCCCTCTCTCTCTCGCTAATTTTTCGTTCTTGTTTTCCCTTTTCTTAAAATATGGCTTTTGTCTTTAAAAAGACCTCTTGTCCCCCTATTCCACTGTTCCGTCACTGTTTGTGTGGAATCTCTGATCATCTATGATGTAAATACAAGAAACGCACATATCGCCGCCCGACAACACACCTCTGTGGACTTTCTCTCTTCCATTCCACTGCACTTGGCTGTCTAGCCTCATGCATACGTATGTATGTAGCTTCTCCTGTTGTTCGCATCTCCCTTCTTGTAGGCGATCTATGGGGTAATGTTCTGTGAACTTTTACATGGAAGACCGTCTGTCAAAATATAAACGTGAGATATATGTGCTATTTAATTTCACTTATTTGGCGCTGAACAAACAAGAGAAAGAGCGTGTGGAAGAAAGAAGTAAAGCGAAGATGATTTTTGGACGATTGCCAAAAGAGGCAGATAAGAAAATCGCAGAGACATGTAAATAAATAAATCATGCGCGCTGCCAAAAAGGAAGAAGAAGAAGAAGAAGAGGAAAAAAAACTTGTGTTTACGTCAGCGTCCTGACAAATTCATTTTCCTGTCAAAAAATTCCTGAAAAAAACATTTTGCTTTTGCTTTTCGAGATAGCGAAGAGATATGGAAAAAGAAAGGATGCCTCAACAGATATGTCTCTTCCACCAAAAATAGTTTTAGCATTTCACGCTCGACGACAATAGTACTGAGAATAAAAAAAAATTCCTTACTTTTTTAAGTAGCGATATTTATTCCAAAAGCGAGGCTAATATATTACACAGCAACCAAATTTAATTGCGATTATTTTTTGTTACGTATGTTGTCTTCGTTCAATCTCTGCCGCCCATGCCCTTTCTCTTTTCTCTTCTTATTCTTTTTCTTCTTCTTCTTCTTCTTTTTTTTGACCTCTCCAACATCCACTTCCAGAACGAGATTCCTTTCGCAACCGAGAATGGCCGAGGCGAAACTTGGTAGTAGCGTGAAAATATTTTCTCCAATGTGGACATTAGCAACGCCCATCCAAATTCTTTCACGGAATTTTGCATGCTTTTCCATTTTTTTGCCCCTCACCAAATGTTAGATTTGGTTTCTTGGAATTTTTGCATGCTATACCGGCGCTTTTCTCCCAGTATTTGCTCTTAAAAAGAAAACGAAAAGGAGTTTTATCACTAAAAGATGCTTGGTTACTGGAAAACTAAAAGAATTAGTTAGAAGAATTTCCTTAAAGAAATTACAACCAAGTGGAACAACCAATTTTTTTTTGTCTAATTTTCGAGGTTGCTTTCTGGCAGTTCTTCATGGCTTCTTTTTTAAAGGGCTCTTTAGAGCCGACCCAAGCTCGTCTAACGTTTCCTCTGTGGTGGCGGATTTGAGGGGGTTCGTATCCTTTGTGGGGATAGGCGAGAGATAGAGTGTGTGTTAGAGAGATCGAGAGAGATAGAGAGAGAAAGAGAAAGCGAGAGAGAGAGAGTGCGAGACAGCGATAGATAAAACGAGAGAGAGAGAGAGAGAGAGAGAGAGAGAGGGAGAAAGAGAGAGAGAAAGAGCTAGAGAGAGAGAGAGAGAGGGAGAAAGAGAGAGAAAGAGCTAGAGAGAGAGAGAGAGAGAGAGAGAGAGAGCATGAAATAGAAGAGGCCTATGTGTTAGTATTCTGAGATCCTCTTAGCACCAACACCACCAACCGCAGCGGCTGCTTTTAGCCCGTGGGAAATCTGTGAGGTAGATGTTGTGTGTATGTATCTAAGAGAATGTACATATGCTTGGGGTGAGGATGGCGAGTGGCGAACTGAATAGAGGACCCGCAGACCTCTCACTCGCTGGTCTCTGCTCCCCCCTTCCCTCAGGCCATGGTAAAATCCGGGAGGTCCTCTTCCCTTGTATTCTCTATAAATCTGCCGTTTTCATCCACTGGGTTTTCTCTCGCTTATCCACTATGTATGTACATCTCGTAACGCACGGGTCGAGTCCATTAGTGAGAGATTAAAGGCTGATCTAATTATTGTACTTTCTCTGCTCTCACTCTTTTCTGTTTCTCTCTCTCTCTCTCTCTCTCTCTCTTTCTCTCTCGCTCTCTCTCGCTCTCTCTCTCTCGCTCTCTCTCTCCTCTCTAAACTCTGCGTCTGAATTCATTTCTGCATCTTTCTCACATCTCTTTATGCTTATCGTGCATTCTTATTCCCTCCTATACTCGCTCTCTCCTACTCGTTCTCCTGCATACGCTCGGCCCCACCCTATTCCATTCCTTTTGTGATAAAGTCCGTGAAAATGCGCCTCGAACAGTAAGCGACTTTCACAACAACATTTAAAAGAAACTTTTATATTCCCTTGCCCAATGGAACGGTGCTTTCTTGTCACAAAGTTCGCTCAAATACACTAGCAAATAGTAAGAAATGTTCTGCAAACAGTGCTGGCTTTAAATTTTGCTTAATAGTTTCCTTCATCTCAGATGTGCAGCTATTTCGCGATCGCCCACTTATGGAATACGTAATTCGACAAATAATTCTTTTTTATATTGGCAATAAATGGACGGTAGCGGCAAATTAGTAATTTATCCATTTTGCCCCATTTGTCCAGTATTATAATTATATGTAGATCGGGAAAAGGGGAATATACACACAAACTTGTATTAGTAAGCTATCTTCAAGTGTCCCCTAAGGCCTAGCGGACTGCCGATATGTTCAATTGTAAATCGTCGAAGATTATTATATCCTCCACACAACCCTTTGCTGAATGATAATTTTGCTAAAACAGGCCTAGGCATTTATGGATCGCTTTAAAGGAGCACGAAACTCAACCGTGTATGTAATCTATTTGAAATTTTCTGATTATTTTTCGCCCTTGTTTCTCAGGCAAAAAGGCGCGAATTCAAATGCGAATTTTCGGTAGCGCAGTTTACAATTGCTTGACCGAGACGAATTTGTGTGTGTAAATGACGAAAAGTCATAATCGTATTACTAATCTACAGTCCTCTTCCCCTCCTGATGGATGTACGTGCTGACGAGCACGGTGCTGCCGATCCTGTGTCTGCTCGACTGGCGCGACGCCAAGTGCCGGCTGGCGGCGCCGCCCGCGCCGCGTTTTGCGCCCGCTTTTGACGCGTCGCGGCTGCCGACGCAAGACGCGTCGCAGTTCCCTAATCCACGGCCCGTCCACGCGCCGCCACCAGTGAAGAGCACACCGGCGCCACGGAGGCACACGAGGCCCACGCTGACGACGACGACGGCACTCTCTAGCACCTCCACCGCCACAACTACGACAGAGAAGACCACTACCGTAGTGACATCAACAACAACAAGGACAACGACTACTGTTCCTCCAACAAGTTCTAGTACTACAATGACAATGACGACTACCACGGAAACGCCATCAACAACGACTACGCTGGCGACCACGGCTACGGTAGCCGCGGAAGCACCGACGATTGAAGCAGCGCCAGAATCGCAAGACAATGGTTACGACTGTAGTTTGACGCCGTGGGAAAATGTTGGAGTGATGTGAAGAAAAACAGAAGACGAGAGAGAGAGAGAGAGAGAGAGAGAGAGAAATTTGTTGGTGTTATGTCAATTAACTATGCTGCACCTGCATGCTTGTATCCATTGGAGAGTTTCTCCTAATCTGATTGAAGTCTCTAAGAACTGTGCAGCTGCTCGGTGGTTGGTTCAGTAGACAAAAAAAACCAGCTAGTAAATTTATATAAATGCCTTCTTCTGTTCAAGAAGGCTGCGAGTCGCCCTCTACCGATTCTAGGATGAATATATTTAAATGAGAATATGTTAATGCATGCGAATCGGGAATTTAGAATTATCAATCCGTAAAATTGCTCATATTCTAAATCATTCATTTAAACGCAAAAATCACCTGCTTCAAATAACGAAATAAAATATATATTGATTATTCCTTCTTTTTCTTAATAGTCTACGTCTTAAAAAAATATTACATAAATTTAACGTCTGTATTGAACATCTTTAAGCAGAATAAAAAGTACTCGCATGTTGCCTGTTCTTGACTGAACAGAAAAAAAGCTTCATTTTAGTTGCATTGTAGAGTGTCTGTCTACTCTTTTTTCTTATCTTATCCTATCACTTATTTTCTTTTTCATTCTTTCTGATTCTTTCCCTCGCTTTCTCAACATTATTCTTCCTCTCTAACCTTTCTCTCTTTACTCTCTTTCTCTCTTCTTCCAGGCTTCTTCTCGCCCGTCGTGGTGCTCTCGTCTTCGACCGCATCGCGTGACCGCGACGCGACCGCATCGCGAGACCGCGACGCCACGCGAGCAACACGGCGTCCTCACGTTCTAACTACTACATCTGCCTCTACGACCACAACCACGGTGAGTCGCCTCCTCCTCATCCCACTCTTCACCATCAACATAAGCAGCATCACAAGCAGCAGTCACATCGTCGACCCACCGTACTACCCACCGACGATACAGTAACCCGGCCATCTACCGTATCCATGCCTTCGACCACGTCATCCGTCATCTTTCTCGAGGAAGTAGTCGGTGTCGAAGAGGGCTCTGCAGCTCTGCCAATCTTCAGTGAAGGCGGCGAGTTCGAAGGATCTGGCAATCTGCCAACTCCCGCCGAGCCCGTTCTGGCTCTCGCCGTGACCCCGGCCACGTCGCCGATGGGTCCCGCCACGAAAACTTCTACCGTAATCCCTCGTCCCTACGACTCGGTCGAGGAGGCGCTGAGCCAGAATCCGGAATACGCGGCCGAGCTCGGACGCGATTTGGTGCCCGATGAGAAGGCGTCCATCTGGAATGGCGCTGCTGTAGTGCCGGACGAGCTGGACTACCAAAGACGTCCCGAGACCACGGAAGCAGCGTCTGAGACTTCGACGATTACGACAAGCTCGGAGCCGGCAACGATCAGATCGACGACGTCAACTGCGAGGTCGACGACCTCCGCGAAGCCGAAAACGACGACGACCGCCGTGCTCAGCACGAGCACGACGACACGACGAAGAATAACAACAACAACAACAACAACTGCGCCTTTCACGACAAGTACCGGTGCGTGCCATATATTCCACGTAGATCATGTAGACATGCCGTGTCAATCCTACTGCTCCCCCCCCAAGAACAATCTGCTTGTTTTTTTCCTCTCGATATATCTGCCTGGATCTCTCTATCTCTCCATCACTCTCACTCGTCTCTTTCTCTCCCCGTCTCTCTTTCTCTCGCTCTCTTCCCGTTCACAGACTCTCCAACACATTCATACTTCCGCAACATACATAATCATTTTGCACTCCCTGAGTGAGCCGTATTTTGAGCCGATCCAAACACTCGCCGTGGTCTCCTCATGTCTTCTCTTTCTTTCTCTCACAGTGTCACTCTCTCTTACTCCCTACATTATTCGAATATGTGTGTGTGAGTGTGCAGTAGACGAGTGACACACGGTAGCAAGGCACACGAGTCCTGGCATGAAAAGAACGAGGCACAGGGTCCCGGCACGAAAAGACATCTACCGTAATCGCGCGTCAATGCTACTACTGTAAAAAAGGCCCATAAATACAGTATGTAGACTTGTGATATGCGAATAGAATGTGTGTGTGTGTGGCAATTGAGATAGTTGACGTAAGACATTACAGTAATTGCAATTCATCCTCCCTCGCAGCGTAATATCCGGCCACTCCCTGGCTTATCTTGATACGCAAGGCACGGAATCCACGGGACAAGCGTAGGACAGGCGAAATAATAAATAAATAAATAAAATATAATTAAATTTTTTAATTAATTGAGTAAATTATATATATATATAGTATATATATATATTTATTTATTTATTATATACATATATCTATACTATATTTTGAATTCCTTGTTTTTCCATTAGATGTGACAGCTAATATATGTAACTGAAGCAGTTGAAATAGCACGAATCCCTAACAATAAGATCTCCGAGTTATAAGAGACACAAAATGAGCTCGCGAAATGGCTTTTTAAGTTATTGTTTTTATTTCATACCAACTTTTTAACTGCAATAGCCTCCTTCAATTTACTAGGTGTTCGGTTATAAATTCTCCTTTTTGTAAGTGTTTTCTTTTGCCAGTTGTTAAAAAGGATGTAAAAAAGGTCTCTTTATCCTGTTCTCATATTCTTTTTTCTTTCTCTTGCTCTCCATTCTCCATTGGCGCGTGATGGCAAACACTTTGGCCTCTCGTCGATCCTTTGCCCGTGTGGGCATGTGAAGGTGGTTGAGGAGAAAATGTGACTTTGGCAACACGCGAACGGGGGAAAGGATGAAGAGAGAGAGATAGAGAGAGAAAGGGAGAGAAGGAGAGAGTGGTAGAGAGAAAGAGAGAGAGAAAGAGATAGAAAGAGAGAGAGAGAGAAAGAGAAAGAGAAAGAGAAAGAGAGGAAAAGATAGGGAGAGAACGACTAAAAGATAGGGAGAAGAGAGAGTGAAGGAGCGATAGAAACAGGGGAGAGAGAGAAAGAAGGAGAGCGATAGAAAGAAGGATGGAGAGGAATTGGAATGAAAGAGAGCAGAATGGAAGCTGGCAGTTGGAGGTGGCTTCTTCGCCTTGTAAGCAAGGATAAACGCTTTGGGCACAAATGGAAAAAAGAGGCGTTGCCCGAGAAGAGATGAGAGAGATGGAGAGATAGAGGGAGAGAAGAGAGGGAGCGAGATAGAGAAAGAGAAAAAGAGAGAGAGAGTGAGAGAGAGAAAGACTCCGAGTCCAAAATTTTTTTCTCTCACTCGCTTTCAATCTACCGCGATTTTTCTACTTCTGTTGCTGTCCTTATCTGTAAATATTCATATTTATTTATATGACTCTCTCAATTAAGAAGACACACGATTTGTTAGAGAATAAAGAGAATGGAGAAAAAACTTTTAGGGTCCAACACATTGTTTCTCGCGCTCCCACTGGGGTGTCGCAATTTGAGTTGCAGCCTACACAATCTATCTTCTGTCTACATATTTTTGATTAACTTTTGATTTTATCATAGCTTTTTTTTCTCTCGTAGAGAGAAAAAAAAGCTATGATAAAATCAAAAGTTAATCAAAAATAATTTAAAAAAAAAAAAGTAGATAATTTCTGTATGTGCAAAAACAATTTTAATGTTATATTTAGCATGTCATACGACATTTGAACAACGCGCTAACTTTTGGAGCATTTGACAGCTTCCATTGACAGCATATCTACATAAATATCATTACCCTCATCTCTTTCTATGGTTTTTTTTTTGCTTACTCTTGCGTTTTTTTCACTTTCTCTCTTTCTCAATCTCTATCTCTCTCTCTCTCTCCACTCTCTTCTCTTTTCTTTCCCTTCAATCTCTCTCCTTCTCTCTCTCTCTCTCTCTTTCTCTCTCTCTCATTTTTTACGCCATCTCTTCGCCCTCTGCACTTGCTATGTAGTTCCTCCGAACTCCGTTCACCGCCTCCTCCCATCCTCGTCTTGGCTGCTTTTACGAGGCGTTCTGGAACATGAAGCAATAGCTTTCTTTCTCGCTTCTCCTTCTCCGTTTCTCCCTTAGCCTTTCAACCCCCCCCCCCCCACCAGATGACATCCCACAGGAAGTCTCAGTGTCAACGAAGTGCCAACAATAGTGGGGCTCCTCTCTTTCTCATTCTTTCTCTTTCTCTCTCCTCAATCTCTCTCTCTCTTTCTCTTGTTTAATCTAACTCTATCAATCGTTTCTCTCTCTCTCTCTCTCCTTTTCTGTCTCTCTCTCTCCTTCTCTCTCTTTAGTCATCATCTCTCTTTTCCTCTTTCACCCCCCCCCTCTCCCTTCTTCCTTCCCACTGTCCCCTTTCCTCATGTCTTGACTCTGATAGCCCATTCTCCTTTTACGACTCTTTTCTTGCCATTTTTCTTGCCTTTGCCACCTCTTGTTTTCCCCTTCTCTTTTTCTATCATATTTCACGACTGAAGACCATCATGGTCAGCATAGCCTTTCCATAAAATGCTTATTCACATCTCTTTTTTAAAATCAAATATGAACATCCTTTTTACAATTTTTTAGAAATCTTCGTGATATCTAAAAAAAATCTATGGGAGTGTAAAAATGGAGCAAGAGCTTCTGCTTCAATCTCTGATGTCCCACGCTTGTTTTGATTCTGAGACGATGAAGAATAGTAAATCTCTTTTATTGCCTGTTATGAGGGCCTCAACTTCATTGAAGAATGCAATTTTCAAAGAGAGAGAAAGAGAGAGAGACAGAGAGACAGAGAGAAGAAGAGAGAAAGAGAGAGAAAGAGCGAGAGAATGAGGGAATGAGTGAGTTGCAGAGAGAGAGAGAGAGAAAGAGAAAGAGAGTGAGATGGTGAGAGAGATAGTGAGGGAGGAGACAAAAGAGAGATAAAAATTAGCGAACGAGAAGAGATTTAAAATTCGGCGAGTGGCCAGCATTCCATTCTGCCTACAAGCAGACTTCCGCAATTTGCTTCTAATCTTCTCTCTTCCTCTCTCAACTCTCTCTCTCTCTTGCTCTCTCTCTCTCTGTCGCTCTCTCTCTTGCTCACTCTCTCTCTCTCTCTCGTTCACTCTCATTTCCTCTGTTACTCTCTCTCTCTCTATCTCGCCCTACTCAAGCGAATGAGTTCGGAAGTTGCCTCTCCATCGTCGCTTGTCGTGACGATGTCCAGCTGCTCCCTTCTTTTGCAACGATTCTCTCTCTCTCTTCTCTCTCTCTCTCTCTCTTTCTCTCCCTCTTTCTCTCGATCTCTTCTCTGGCAGAGTGCCAAAAGCCAGATGTCGTGTTTGGTGTTGTCTCTGAAGATTACAATGAGTTGCTCTTTTCTCTGTTTCTCCGCAACTCTATTTCTTGCACTCGCTCTCTCTCTCTCTCTCTCTCTCTCTTTCTCCTTCTATCCCCCACATTCCTTTTATCTTCCACTATTCTCACCTATGCTTAGTTGATCTAATTACTTGCTATGCTGCCTGCACAATTAGCGCTCAAACTGCCTTAGGAAATTTTTTTAAAAATAACTTTAACTTCCTATTTTTTTGCAAAATTTGTAAAGCTTGCACTAATGAACGAAAATGTAGTTCCGCAAATCTCAAATGCTCTCTCTTGTTCGTTTGCGCATCTCAATATGTAATTGTTTTGCTAATGAAATGCCCCGGTGGTTTCCCATTCGTTGTTTTCTTATTTTAGAAGCCAAAGAGATGACAGCGCTGGTGGTTAGTTGGGAGTGATGGCTTTTAATTTATGATAATTTTACTAACTTTTTAAACTTTATTTACGGTCGCAAAACTGGTACTTGTTAAGAATTAGCATGGTTAAAAACTAAAAACATGGTGGTGCCGAGAACGAACGATTGGAGTATATTATGGTTGACGGCGAAAGAGAGCAGGCTACGGAATTGAAGAATATAGTAGAGGAATAAGCTGTTGCACTAGTTCCATACGAAGATTCTTCGGATTAAATTGAAAAGGTTTACAGATTTTGTGTGTAAATGTTTACCTTCCCTGTGGGAATGTTTACGATTTCTTTTCCTATAAGATTAGCTCAAGCTCTTATCCGGTTGCTTGACACGTGTCTTATGAGAGAAGGCTTCTTCTCTCTCTCTCTCTCTCTCTCTCTCTCTCTCTATTTCTCTCTCTCTCTTTCTCTCCCTCTCTCTTTCTCCCTAGTTCTCTCATTCTCTTGCTCTCTATATCGCTCTATACTTTAGACGCCCTCTTTATCTCTCTCCTGCTGTCATTATCTCTCTCTCTCTCTCGCACTATTACTCTCACTCTCGCGCGATTTCTCTCTTTTTCTCTCTCTCACGCTCTCTCTTTCCTTCTATCTCTCTCTCTCTTTCTCCCCCTGGATCTTTTCCATATCTTCCCTTTGCCTTGCTTGATATTCCCGCATCCGTTGACATCGCCCGCCTTCTACCATCTTCTGTTATCATCCGCCCCCGGGACATCATTTTTATCTTGGCCTTCTTTTCCTACACATCTGCAGATCTTGCAGATATTCTTTTTGCTGTTGTTTTAATGGCTCTCTCTCTCTTTCATCTGACAATCCCTCTCTCTCTCTCTCTCGTTCTTTCTCTTTCTCTCTCTCTCTCTCTCTCTGTCTCTGAGGAGCTCTCTTTCTCTTTCTCTCTCTCCGAGTCCATAAAGTGTCACATCAAAATTGCCTAACTTTAGCACTTTGAACTCTCCAGGGACCTCTTCTCAACTTCTCTATTCTTCCTCTCCCTATCACCCCACGCAATCTTGATTCCAGAACGGCCATCTTCTTCTCAGAATCAGTCTGCAATCCAAAAAGGAGAAAGAGAGAGGGAGAGAGAGAGACAGAGAGAGAGAGAGAGACAGAAAGAGGATAAGGAGAGAGAGAATAGAGAGATAGATGGAGAGAGATGGAGACAGATGAACAACGTCATATTCTGTCTCGTTATCTCTTTCGTATATTTCCTAACTATCTCCTTCTCCTTCCTTCTCGTTTATTTTGTGGACAAATGAGTTCAACTTAAAAGGTCTTCATTATTAGTTATTAATTATACCATAAAAATACATTTTTAGACACTGATACATCCTTCCTACATTAAGTCGCTCTGCCCAACTCTCGAACATACTTCTCTTCTCTAACTTTGTTCCATCTGTCCCGAATGCGGGTCTAAAAGCCTAAATCACAAGTTCAATCGGCTGAAAGGCCCCTTCGCTCTCTCTCTCTCTCTCTCTCTCTCTCTCTCTCTTTCTCTACTAGCCAGAGAGACAAGTCGCCTTCTTTTGAGCGCAAATCGTTCCATTCCAACTTCTCGCCCAGTCCTTTTTTCATTCTTTTCTTCTTCTGATAGTCTGCTGTGTTCCCCTCTCCCCATTTTCACTTCCTCTCTTTCTACCTCTATCTCTCTCTCTCTTTCTCTCTTTTTTCTCTCTTCCTCTCTCCCTCTCTCTTTGTTCTTTCTCTCTTTTCATCCTAACCTAAGCAAGCCAACAAACCACTTTTCGCGCTTTTATCCAATTTGTTAGATTGCTTGAAAAGGTAAGCGCTGCTTCTTAGTCCCCGCTTTTGCAGGAAAGTACGGTGAGAGGTTGGTACGGGAGTCAAAAACAGAGAGTGAGAGAGAGGGTGGCAAGCAGAGAGAGAAAGTGAGAGAGAGAAAGAGAGAGAAAGAGAGAGAGAGAGAGGAAAGCAGAGAGAGAAATAAAGCGTGAGGGAGAGAGAGAAAAAAGAGTGAAAGAAAACGTGACACAGCCACCTCACGTTAGCTACCTTGATCACCTGTTGCCTCTTGGAGATTCCGCAAGGCGCCCACGACATAATTTCGCTTTTGAAATACACGGGACAACCCAAGAGAGCGAGAGAGAGAGAGAGAGAGAGAGAGAGAGAGAAATAAAGAGAGAGAGAGAAAGAAAGAGAAAGAGAGAGAAAGAGAAAGAGAGAGAGAGAGAGGAAGAGAGAAACTAAGGTAGAAAGAGTGGTTGGTTCCCTGGGAAATAAAGTAAAAATAGGGTAAAGATGCCAAGGCAAAAGAGAGCTTCGAAAGTAGTCGGAGAGAAATGACGTCTGTTGCTCACGAGGCTTCGTTTAGCCACTTATTAGCACTATGCCGTCTCTTGCCTCTGCCTCTCTCTCTCTCTCTCTCTCTCTCTCTCTCTCTTTCTCTCTCTTTTTCTCTCTCTCTCTCGCTCTCTTTCTCACTCTTTCTCTCTTTCCCTCTCGCCTCCATTTGTGGCCCTCGAGGCGAACTGCAAAGCCAAGCGAATGAATCGAAGCGTGTGCTTCTTCTGGATTCATGAGGAATTCCTTGATGACGGCGTTTCCTGGCTGTTTACATGTACTACTAAGCCTACTTTATCTCTCTCTCTCCATCTATCTCTCTCTCTCTCTCTTTCTCTCTCCCTGTCTTTCTCTGTCAGTTCATCTCGTTCTGTCTCTCCATCCTTCTCTCTCTTTCTCTGTCCCTCTATCACCACCGAACGCATTAGCAGAGACATTCCCTTGCCGTCGCTGACCTCTCCGACTTTTCTAAATCACGCGGCATGCATAATGGAATGGCCATTGTCGCCATGCTTCCTCTTGCTTGCTTTCATCGCTTCCTCTTCCTCTCTCGAACGATCTCTTCAACTAATAATAATAATAATAATAATAATAAGAATAATTACATAATGAAATATTAATTTACAATTTATTATTTTTTACATGGCTATCAATCTGAATTATTCCACTCATTCTCTCTCTCTCTCTCGTTCTCTCTCTCGCTCTCAATGTTTCTCTTTACATTTTCCAATAATTTCTTCAACTTTTATTTTCAGAGTTCATGCCTAAGCCCTCCGCACTCCTTTGAAGTTCTTAAAGAAGAGAAATATTTGATGAGTGCCCTCTAGCCAATGACGACTTCACTTGTCTTTCGTTTTTTTTTTTGCCTTCTCTGACGAAGAAAGACAACAGAGGCAAGCGCCTGCGAGCGTTTAGCCCCGGATATTTAGTAGATTATCCATTCACACGTAGGCAGCTAGCTCTCTATTTCTCACTCCCTCTCTCAATCTCTCACTCTCTCTCTATTTCTCTGTCTCTCTCTGTCTGTCTGTCTCTCTCTCACTTATCCTTTCTTTTCTTTTCTTCTCTTATTTGCGCGTGCTCTCTCTTTCTCTCTCACTCTCCTTTGTATGTCTCTCCTAATTCTGCCTACTACTTCTTTGGATTCTTTCCACACAGCTTTCTTTTCTGTCGTCTTTTCTTCTATTTATTTTGTTATTTCCCACAGCGCCCTGCTTGAGCGTATCTATGCATCTAACTCTTTCTTTCTCTCTCTCTCTCTCTCTCTCTCTCTCTCTCTACTCTTACTCTCTCTATCTCTCGTACCCTCTCACGGTCGCACTTTCTCTCTCCTCTCTCTCTTTCTCTCCCCTCTTATCCATTCTCGCTTTCACTCCTCAAGCCGATGTCAACTAATAGACCCCTCTTGTGCACCTCTCACCACAGCATGGACGGCAATAGAAATGCTCTCTCTCAGAGTCAGAGAGAGAGAGAGGGAGAGAGAGTGCGAGAGAGTGAGAGGGATGCAGAGAGTGCGAGTGAATGTGAGAGAGATATAGAGGCAGAGAGAGTTTAGAGAGATATGCAGAGAGGCTGAAATCAATTTCCCAGTCACTTTTTATGCCTTCCTTCCTTCCGTCTTTCCTTCCGTTCCTGGCATCGCAGCTCTATTCGTTCCGAAAACTCGCAGACTATTAAATATTGTTTATATAAATCCGCAGTAGCACTAAACGTGAGCACTTGCTATAAAAACTATAAAAAATAACTTACTGTCCAATTTGTAGAAGTGTGTGAGTGTGATTATGATTGTTAGCCGCCAGTAATTTCTGAGTTCCATATGACGTTTGTTTGTTTGTTTGTTAGAGATTCCTGATTTTCCGTGTCATATTCTTGCCACGCTCTTATTTCAGCTGCACTAACAAGTGCCTACATTTTACGATGCATACATTTTATTAAAAAAAAAAGAATAAAACTTATATGAAGTATACATTTTATATATTGATTATTTTTTTAAACTTTATTAATGAAAAAGAAAACGACCAAAATTAGTGATCTTTTTTGTGTGTAAAATGAAGGATTTAGAGAGACATGAATTAGTCACATACAAATGTAAAAGTGTACCATCATTAAAATATAACGAGATACATATACATATGTTCTCTTTCCTTCTCTGCTCGGCTTTTCTCTTACAATTAGATTTGTGTGTTTCCATAGACTGTCGTTTGTTGTAGCGAGTGTGCTCGGTGAATAAAGCAAATAAAAATATCTTCTAAAAACAGATTGCACCGCTCTCCATATTATCTAATTTGTTCACGACATATTTTTTGAGTGCCGAATTTGTAACATAGCCGTGTGTGTGTAGCTCTTCTTATTTTGTGTGTCATTATTTAATTTTAAAAATGTAAATGTATTTAGGAGTGAAAAGTTGTTGCTGCTCTTCAGTTTCGCACATCTAACCAAACATAAATGCACCGCACGAAAATAGAATGTGGAATCAAAATTAATTAATTGTAGTGCCACCGTACACTTCGCGTATACGGAATCACTATATTTAGTGTGTTTGGTAAATTGCAGAAAACGCTTTTATTTATACTCTTATTCTCTTTCAGCCTACTCCGTGGCGCTCTCGGCAGCGTCCAAGTCGCCGGTAGCGAATGTCCGGCCGACGACGCCCATGACAGGCGGCTTCGTCCCGTCCACGGCCATCATGAGGGTACGGTAGACTCACTATAATAAATCCAAACCCACCAGAATTACCTCACAATCAGAACGCATAATAATTAAGATAGAGCGCAATAGATGACATGTTGCATGACAATATGTACGCTGCATGTATGTATGTACATCCATTTATATTGAGCGTATTCTCAAGACAGTTTGTGAGCAGTTCTTTTGAGAGATGAAGTGTATTTGATAGTTGACCGAGATGTGAAACCACCTGATGGTGAGACAACAAAGTATACAAGACAAGAGGAATAAAAACGAATAAAAATAAAAAAAGTTTTTAGTTTAATAAAAAAATTATTTAACAAATTCATAATTTTTTGCATTTAATTAATTCATTTTTACTATTTGAGTTATTATTTTTTTATTTATTTAATTAATTCACAATTTTTTTTCCCTACAGGACCCGTCGAGCACCGACTTTCCGCGTACGGCGCTCATCTCGGCTGCATCGATCGCTGTCCGTGCCTTACTTCTACTATTTTTTTTGCTGTCGTAATTTTACGAATGATGTTATATTTTTGAAGAATTATACAAAAGGAAAAAATACTTTACAATGCATGTATGTAGAAAAATGATTTTTTTTACTACAATTATTATACATAGCGGCAGCGGTGCTTTTCTGAAAGGCTCTTAGAACATAAGGAATTAATAAGAAAGCTCCAACAATTGGCATTCCCGGTTTTGCGTCAATAATTACTAATATTTTAAATTGTTGGAAATGGGAAAATAAATGTTTAATTTTTAATTCTCAGGTGATTGTGATTATCGCATGCGTGGTCTTTTTCGTTTTTCGGTGCCGCCAGAATCCGCCGCCGGGCGAGCACTACCCAATGGTAAGTATACTCCTCGTTTGAGCTTGCACATTCTCCCCTGATCTCAGGGAAATGCGCGGGAATTCAAATAAGAATAAAAATTCTTTTTAAAGGTATGCAACGGCAAGTCGGCGGCTGCCGCGACGTCCGGCTACACTCCGATCGCGCCCGAGCTGTCGCCTCCGATGCCCCATCACAATCACCACCATCACCACCACGCAGACCCCGCGATGCAGCCGCTCATCGCGCCCGCGACGCGTACTCCACAGGTAATTCTCACGCATCGCGGCTACTCTTTAGCAGCATGCCAACTTTTTTTTTGCATGTTTTTAACCTTTCCATCTACCTGTATCTATTTTTTGTCCTTTAAAATATTGTAAAAATGATTTAAATATAAAAGAGATTATAAATTAAATAATGTATTTTCAAGACGAACGGCAACGGCTATCAGCCGCTGAAAGGCGCCAACGTGCCGGCCTCCAACGGGAATGGCTTCGCACGCAACGGAAACGGAGGTGGGCCAGGGACAGCGAAGAAGAAAGACTTCAAGGAGTGGTACGTCTAAGTCGTGTTCGCTCTTGGCACTACGACAAAAAACCGCGACGCGTCTCGTCGGCGCGCGACGCGCGTGTGTGCGGGTCAACTAATGCTACCGTAGTATTTTTATTTTTTATTTTTATTATACCGTCATCTTTGCGCCACTTTTAAACTGCTATATACTGACAGGACATCATTACGTTCTACCATGTTTCTCTGATATCTTGCAATTGGTCAAGGCACAATGTCTCATTCTGAAGAATCTCCGTTAATCCCTCTCATTCTCACTTCCTCTGCATTTGCCCAAATTACAGCAATAATGCCACAAGAATGTTCTGATGTTAAAAATGCCATTTATTGAGATGATTTTCAAAATACGATGATGATAGCTCGAATTGTCACTCTCTCTCATATCTTCACAAGCCCTTGCTCGTCTTTTTCGTTGTAAATTATTATCTACATATGTCACTTCATGAAATTAAGAAAAAAAAAGTTGCATGATTTGTTGCGGTTTTAAGAATTAATTTCATGTGAATTATTTATATATTTTATCAATAAACAGCAACTCGTCAAATGTGACACTGTAATAATGGCGAATTTTCTTCGTTTAAAGCCAATTTTGCTCACAATCATCAGTATTCCCATTTTTCTTCTGTTCTTCTTCACTTGCACTTTTCTTCTTTCTATCTTTCTTTTCCTCTATTTTCTCTCACTTTCTCTTCCTTTTCAAACCTCTACTTTTCATCCTGTCGCGCCGCATGAACATTGATCAGTACAGCGGAATATATCCCTCTTATAACTTTTTTAAATTGTATTTTAGTCATGCGACGAATAGCCTGGATTACGGTATATTTCCACTCCGTACAATAAGCTGCACATGATCAATGCCCAGAGCATTCACACTTTCTTCGTGCGGCGTGCGTTCCACATTTCATTAGTGCTCACTCTTTTCTCTCACTCTCTCACACACTTTTCGCACACTTTTATTCTTTTAAAACTTTTTTCACTTTCCATGTTAAATTGGCTTCATTACTTGTAAGTCATTGACTATTTTATAAGTTATGAAGCCCAATTTTATTCTTTTTCTATCGCTTCTATCTATGCATTTATTCTATTTTTCTGCTATCCTTTAGCTGCTAGAGTGGTTTTTAGTGTGTCTACAGTACACTTTCTGTTAATTCCTATTTCTCTCCAGTTTAGAACACACTTCCGCACATCTACACACTTCGTAATACATATTCAGCTGCCGAGCATGACAGGCCATATATAAAGTGTCTAAATCAATCAATATCTTTTCGTTTTATATCTCACAATGATCGCTGCTAATGTCGCTGAGGATTAGATTGGATTTTTGTTATGTCGTATAATAAAAGTAATTCCCTAATTGTTGTGCTCTATTACAAAAAGATATACACCAGCATACGCATTGTCATCGGTTGTAATTATTTAATTAATTAATAACTAGAGATGAGAACAGAGGCAACATTTTGTATTTGATATGAAAATCGTAATTAAACCTCATACAATTAACCTTAATATTGTACTACAAACATATATATATCCGTAGAGATGACCTAGACGTATAAAAAAAAATATATATATATATATTCATATACATATACATATTTTTAACTCATGCTTTCTACTCGCCTAATGGTTACGAGCCATTTGAGTCAACAGAAATATTTTAAATACAGTGAGAAGACAGAAGCAACTTATCATTCCTTAGCTAGTGTATTTGTGCCAACTTTGCGCTACAAAATCACCGTGTTCAGGAGCACAGAAAATATGAGAATTTTTTGTTGTTATAATTTTTGGATTGAAATGATGCTTATTGTTAGAAGCACAATGTCAGAGAAAAGGAAAGCGTTTAGAAACAGTAAAAGAACAAGGCCTATCCGAGGATGTACAGGTAAGAAAAGAAAGATGTATGTGCTAAGCTCGCTACTAGTAATTAATTAATTAGTAATTATTAGGTGAATTCTTTCCGGACACCAGGAAACCAAGCGTCAGATGCGTGTGAAGCAAGTGCAAAGAGCATTGTTTCCGCGCGGGAGTCGTGTTTCTCTCTCTCTCTCTCTCTCTCTCGCCTCTTCCCGCGTGGGTGCTTGAAGGAGAAGAGGAAGTACGAGCAGAGATGAGAGAGTATGGAGGAGTGAGAGGAGCAGAGTAAGATACTCGGAGAGAGAGAGAGGAATACAGAGAAAAATACTTGGAGAGAAAGAGAGTGAGAGGAAAACAGAGAAACATCTTGGAGAGAGAGAAAAAGAGGGAGACAGAGACAGAGACAGTCAGAGAGTGAGAGAGTGTGTGCGTGAGAGTGAGAGAAAGATAGAAAAATCAGATGACATTGACACCAATCGAAAGCAATCACTTATGTTAGAGGAAATGAACGACTTGATTTTTCAGCTCAAGGATGTCGCGTCAGAATATATAAATGCATGAAAGCTATTGGAGCAACATTGAATTCGTCAGCCAGTCAATTCGTCGGCTCCTCCGCAATGCTTCGCGTACTAGCCTTCACAGTCATCGCTTCCCTCTTCTTATTCGCTCCTTCGCTCGCGCAGTTCCAAGAGGCACCTTCTGCTGCCGTCGTCCAGAAGACGGACACCTCGCGCTTCCCTGTAGCGCCCACCAAGGCAATTGCGGCTGTAGCAAAGAGCGCCGCCGCCGCTGCTTCCCGAGACAAGCGCTGCTGTGGCTGCTGTGGAGGATGCTGCAACAACTGCTGCTGCAACAAATGCGGCAATGTCACTTTTTTTCTTTTTTTTTCTTCTTTTTTTTTTTTTTTAGCTTTCCACAATAAATTTCCATTTAGTTATTACGACCTTTAAGAGGGGAAAAGTAGTAAGAAAAAGTTTGTATGTAGCTTCATGCTAACGAACAGAATATGCTGCAACAAGTGCGGCCAATTAATTTAGATTTAGTAATTGTAAACATAAAAAAAGATATACGCAATTTTCGAAATACGCAATTTTATTTAATACTTTGTTAATAGCGACCTTTAAGAAAAAAAGTATGAAAGAGTTTGTCTTCGTACATACATACGTAGCTTGATGGAATGCGCACTATATTTCAGTGCTGCAACAACTGCTGCTGTTGCAAGAAGTGCTGCAGTTGTTGCTGCAAGAAGTGTTGCTGCTGCTGCAACAAGTGCTGTGGCAACAGGTCAATTCATTTTTTTTTAATGTGAATAACATGAATTAATATAAGTGACATGAACTGGACCTATTCCGATCACGACTGTGAAGAGTGTTTTCATAAACAGATTAGAAATGGCTGATCATATTTGCTGCATATTTAAAATGCGAGCCTTTTGGTCTTGTTTATGCTAACAAACGAGCTTGCTCATGCAGGAAATCCAATACGTTCAGTTCATCAATGCTTTGACGGACGCCCCCTATTGCAGATGCTGCAATAACTGCTGCTGCAACAAAAACTGCTGCTGTTGCCCTTGCTGCGGTTGTGGTTGCTGCGGATGCGGGTGAGGACTCGATTTTCTCAATCGATTACTATACAGTCCAGCTCAATATTATTTTGTCTCTTACTAATAATAATAATATAAATATATATTAATAATAGAAATATTTAATATCCTTGCGGAGTAAGAAAACTACTTTCTACTTTAGATGCTGCAAGCGTCGCAAGAGAAGAGAAAGCGCAGTCGAGGGAGAAGGAGCGCGGGCAGCAACGGAGATGCCTGAAGCGGATGCGAAGAGTGCGAGCGAGAAGAAGGAGAGCGAAGAGGAGACGAAGCCAGTCTCCGCCACTGAGAAGAAGGAGAGCGAAGAGGAGACGAAGCCAGTCTCCGCCACTGAGAAGAAGGAGAGCGAAGAGGCGACGAAGCCAGTCTCCGCCACTGAGAAGAAGGAGAGAGAAGAGGAGACGAAGCCCGTCTCCGCCACTGAGCGACCACTCCTTTGGCGATTCCATAGCCGTGCATAGATCTCTATTTCGTCATCCTCCGGGTGTACTCACTGTGTATTTATTGAATGATAACACTCACAATGAATGTATTTATTGAATGATAAATAAATATGAGAATACGCAATTTACAAGTGTTCTTGAAAACAAGTCGAAAAAATTCAAGTCATATATCGAATGGACAGTATTGAACAGTGTTCTAATTAATAGTGTTTAATAGTGTTCTAATTAGCCTGCCTGTATACAATAACACATTTCGTCATTACATAGTAACAGGGCATTGGCGCATTTTTATTGTTTAAAAATATTTTTTATCTGTAAAATTACGGTACTAATTGGTATTTCAAAGACCAGCATGGATAGCGATCTAATAAGAAAGAGTAGTTTCCATTTGAAGATTACTTCTAAAAACTTGTGTCTCTTGATGTATTGAAGCTTTAAATGCCATTAAATGCGAAACAGTTCTCGCTGACACATTCTGCATCTTCCGTTGCCAAACAACAACTTATCAAAAGCGACCCGGAGGGTTTGATATTTGCTCGATCAATAAAGCGAAACGGAATTCGATGTTCTAGAAAGGAGAATATGATATGCATTCATCCATATGTTCATATCAAACAGTTAGAAATGAGTAAAATTCTGAACCCATTGCATTAAGCACTTCCTTGAAACATATAGAAATGGAAGGTGGCAAAATATTCTGGATCTTTTGCATTACGCACTTCTTTGAACGATAAAAAAAATGAAAGAAAGGACCGAGGGAAAGAGCTTCCGCTGACTAGACAAAATGATGCAGAATGATAATTAATGTTCTTTTTTTGTATGATGCACGACTTTGAGTGAAATGAGCAACACTTTATAAATTCCCCTTCCAAAGTCAAATCACTTTGACATTGCCGTCTGATACACGATTCGAGCCATGAGTCAAGGCTGCATTGTTGGCTCTTTGCTAGGATATTTTTGTTTTTGTAATATTAAAATGAAAGTTAATAAAATTTCTCTCTTTCGCCTCTTCCCGCGTGTGTGCTTGAAGAAGATGAGGAAGCAGAACCAGGGATGAGAGGCCAGAGATAGTTGAGAGAGTATGGAGGAGAGACAGAAGCAGAGAAAGACACTTGGATAGAGAGAGATAGAGAGGATAATAGAGAAAGATACAAGGAGAGAGAGAGAGAGTGAGTGAGAAAGATAGGAAGAAAGAGAAATCAGATGACATTGACACCAATCGAAAGCAATCACTTATGTTAGAGGAAATGAAGGACTTTCGACTTTTGCCTCAAGGATGTCTCGTCAGAACATATAAATGCCCCTTGGAAAGCAGAGAGACCAACATTCAATTCGTCAGCCAGCAATGATTCGCATTATGCTCGCAATCGTCTTTGCTTCCTTCTTCTTCGTCGCTCCTTCCCTGGCGCAGCAGCTCCAGGAGGACTCTTCTGTTAGTCCAGAAGACGGAAACCTCGCTCTTCCCTGTGGTGCCCACCCAGGCCATTGTGCCGCAAGTGGCTGCTGTAAGAAAGAGCGCCTCCCGTGACAAGCGCTGCTGTGGCTGCTGCGGAGGATGCTGCAACAACTGCTGCTGCAACAAATGCGGCAATGTATCTTTTTTTCTTTTTTTTTGTAGCTTTCCACATTCTCGAATTCCGTTTCCATTTAGTTATTTCGACCTTTAAGAGGGAAAAAAGTAGCAAGAAATAGTTTTGCAGCTTCATGCTAATGAACAGAATATTCTGTAGTGCTGTAGCAATAGTTGTTTCAACAAATGCGGCTCATTTATTTACATTTAGTTAATTAAAAAAGAAAATAAAACAAAAAAAGTGTGGCAATGTCAATTGTTCGATTTTTATTTTATATTTTGTTAATATTGACCTTTAAGAAGAAAAAAAAAGTATGAAATAGTTTGTCTACATACATAGATAGCTTGATGGAATGCGCACAATATTTCAGTGCTGCAACAACTGCTGCTGTTGCAAGAAGTGCTGCAGTTGTTGCTGCAAGAAGTGTTGCTGCTGCTGCAACAAGTGCTGTGGCAACAGGTCAATTCATTTTTTATTTTTTATTTTTTAAATCCAAAATCAAAACTAAATTTGCGCTCAACAATAGTGTGTCCGATATGAATAATATGAATAATATTAATATAGGTAAATTATATGAACTGGATATATTCCGACCACGACTGTGAAGAGTGGTTTATAAACAAATTTGAAATGGCCGATCATATTTGCTGTATATTTAAAATGCGAGCATTTTGGTCGTGTTTTGGCTAACAAACCTGAGCTTGCTCTTACAGGAAATCCAATACGTTCAGTTCATCGCCCCTATTGCAGATGCTGCAATAACTGCTGCTGCAACAAAAACTGCTGCTGTTGCCCTTGCTGCGGTTGTGGTTGCTGCGGATGCGGGTGAGGACTCTATTTTTTTAATCGATCACTATACAGTCCAGCTCAATAGTATTTTGTCTCTTATGAGAGAGAAAGAAAGACAGAGAGCGAGAGAGAAGGTGAGAAAAAAAAGAGGGAATTAGAGAGACAGAGAAAGTGAGGAACGAGACAGCTAGTGAGATACAGAAGAGACCAGTTTTTATTCGCAGATTAGTTCAAAAACTGATGCCACTTGAGGTATTGATGCAATAAATGCCATACAGTTCTCGCTGACACATTCTGCATCCACCTTCATCTTCCATTGCTAAACTACAACTTACCAAAGCGATCAAGTGGTTTTGATATTTGCTATGTTAATATAGCGAAATGGAACGAAAATGTCTCGTTTGTTGGGGAGAAAATTCTTTCACAAATTTATACTATTAGTTATAAAAATTGAATGAAATTAAGATTAAATTTATCATTGCTTCGTAGACATAGTCCATGAATCGCCGAGACGTCGCTTGCTTCTTCTTGTTCGCCACTTGCCACCTGCTACTGTGGGAGGCGCGCATGTCTTGGAGTAGGCAGAGGATTCGGCCCGCTGCGGTGGCGAATCCATGCCAGTTGCGCAATTCGACTGGCATCGCGCTGCAGACAAATGCGAACGACGTTCTTCCCAAGATACATACAAATACGATCTAGACATCTAATCATATAAGTATGAAAGAGTGACATGTGAGTGAGAGAGCGAGAGAGAGAGAGCGCGAGATTGAGAGAGATTTTTTTATCGTCGTAGCAATAGCAACATTCTATTAAAAATATTCAAAATATAAACAAACCTCTCCAACAAATTTTTTGTGTCTTTTTAAATTTATTTCAATTATTATTTCACTTTGCATTTCTCTTACAATTACTATAATTCCGAATTGTTGGAAGTATATTAATTGTAAGAGATATACAAAGTTAAATGTAACCGATCAATGTCCGACAGCTGTCCTATATATAAGACAAGTTACGCTGAAATGCACCGGGTAGTGATCATCGTTTGACCAAATGGTATTTTCGTGAAAAAATTATTTTCATTAATTACAGTTATTTACTCTCTCTCTCTCTACCTCTCTATTTATCTGTATCTTTCCTTCTCGATGTCTCTTTCTCGTTCTCTCTTTCTCGTTCTCGCTCTTTCTCTCTCTTTCTTGCATTCTCTCTCTCTGTCTCACTCCATCTTTCTTTTTCTCGATTTCAAGTTCTCTTGCTCTCACTAAACTGATTTCTTCTTCCGGAATGATTTTTCTGGGACAGGAAATAAGGCAGCGATGTATTATTGAATGATAAATTTGAGTATACGCATTTTACAAGTGTTCTCTAATATAGAACAAACACAATTTAGATCTTCATCAAATAGGCAGTATTGATTAACCACATTAATAATCTTCTGTTTAGCCTACCTGTCTGGAATAATGGAATTCGATATTTGCACTAGCACATTCGCGTTAGGCAGTATTGATTAACCACATTAATAATCTTCTGTTTAGCCTACCTGTCTGGAATAATGGAATTCGATATTTGCACTAGCACATTCGCGTACTTTTAATTTTTTTCATTTTATTTAATCAGTAAAATTACTGCATAACTTATTGTTTATAGGACTAGCATTCTTAACAGATGACAATCGTTCGAGCTTAAGAAATCATTTTCCTATATAAGCAAGGTTAGGCAGAAAACCACCGTGACAGTGAGCGATTTATTATTGTTTTGTTGTTGTTTTCATTGGAGTGGCTCTGAAGAAAAACTACTCTCCACTTTAGATGCTGCAAGCGTCGCAAGAGAAGAGAATGCGCAGTCGAGGGAGAAGGAGCGCGGGCAGCAACGGAGATGCCGGAAGCGGATGCGAAGAGTGCGAGCGAGAAGAAGGAGAGCGAAGAGGAGACGAAGCCAGTCTCCGCCACTGAGCGGCCACTCCTTTGGCGATTCCATAGCCGTGCATAGATCTCTATTTCGTCATCCTCCGGGTGTACTCACTGTGTATTTATTGAATGATAACACTCAATGTATTTATTTAATGATAAGCATGAGTCTCCGCAATTTAGAAGTGTTCTTTAAAATAAGTGCCATTCGCTGACACATTCTACAACTTCCATTACCAAAAACAATAACTTATCAAAAGCGACCCGGTGGTTTTGATATTTGCTCGGTCAATATAGCGAAAGGGAACGAAACCATTTCGTTAATTCGTTCCGACCCGGTTCCTTATACATGGTTAATATTTCCAATAGATCTTGAGAATGCTTCCTCCATCATTTCGAAACGACTAATCTCCTCACGCACAACTCGCCCAAATCAGTGAGAGATGACTTCTCTGGAGATCGACGATGAGAGACTAGCGCGAAAGAAATGTGATCGATCGCGAAGAGAGCGGCGCAGAGCTCAAAATAGAAAATCCATTTGCGATGGAAGGCGGCCGAGTTGGCGAGGGCGCGAATTTATGTTACTTTTTTTAAAAAAAAAGTCGGCATGTAAGTTATTAATCTCCCATAACATAATTCGCTCCAATCCGAGAATCTCATGGCATAAGGGTTCGGGTCGCACTAACCCAAAACTTCATATAATAATATGTATTATACTTGAAAAATATTTTCTATGGTCACGCTAATTTTATCGAGTCCAGGTATTTCCTCTTTCCAGCAGCCTACCTGGTGACTTTTCCGTCATATTCATATGAAAAGTTGGCAGATTCTAGCCGTTGTTGGTGGGTATTTCAATGGTCAGCAAGACAAAAGATCTAATATTAAAGAGCAGCTTCCATTGGCAGATTACTTCTATCCTTTGAGATATTGACGCTATAAATGCAATACAGTTCTGGCTGACACATTCGGTCGCCCAAATCAGTGAGAGAGGACTTCTGAAGATCGACGATGAAAGATTTACTTGAAAGAAATGCGATCGTTCGCGAAGAGAGCGGCGCAGGGCTCAAAATAGAAATGGCACTTGCGATGGAAGGCGGCCGAGTTGGCGAGGGCGCGAATTTCTGTTACTTTTCTTTAAAAAAAAATTCGGCAAATTATTAAGCAATCGTAAAGTAAATTATATCACTTTTAATACTTTATCTAGTAATTATTCTAAATTGAAAGCGAAAGAATAGACTATCGTTTCCGCACAAGAAATCACTTCCTATATAAGCAAGGTTAGGCAGAAAACCACCGTGGCAGTGAGCGATTCATTGTGAAAGAAGCAAGGATTCGCAAAAGTTTCTGACATTTTTCAATAAAAATAAAACCTTTTGTTCATTCAATAATCATAATTTATCTCATAAAAAACTTTTTTCTACCTAAACGAAACAAGAATAATTTACCCCTAGGATGTACTCGTTGGCGTGAATCTTCCGCTCATTTTCCTCTTCGATGCCTTCAAGGAGGCGCTATCAAAGTGCAGCCGAGAATATTACTTAAGTAAATATATATATATATATATATATATATATATACAATTTAATTGTTGGAGGCTTATATAAATGAATTTAAAAATAAGCAAAAGTTACATAAAAAATTATAAATTACAAAGTAAAAAATAAATAAATGAAATTATAGTAAACACTACCAATACTTCGGCATAACCATTCACGCTGCATTCAACCAAATGGTACACAAAATTGCTATGTATTCTACCATTTGCTCATTGCTTCGTAGACATAGTCCATGAATCGCAGAGACGTCGATTGCGTCTTCTGGTTACTGTAGAATCGCCACTTGCCATCGGCTACTGTGGGAGGCGCGAGCATGTCTTGGGGTAGGCAGAGGACTCGGCCCGCTGCGGTGCCGAATCCCTACCAGCAATTCGATTGGCATCGCTCTGCAGACTATTTCTCTGTATTTATGCTAATATACATCTGGATAGTCGACATTATTGAAATCGATCCATTTCTGACAGCTTTCCTATACATTAGCCAAGTAAGGTTGAAATCCACCGGGCAGTGATCATCGTTTGACCAAACGGTATTTTCGTGAAATAACTGTTTTTATTAATTACAGTTATTTACTCTCTCTCTCAACCTCTCTATTTCTCTGAATCTCTCCTTCTCGATGTCTCTTTCTCGTGCTCTCTCTCTCTCTTTTTCTTGCTCTTTCTCTCTCTTTCTTGCTCTCTCTCTCTCGCTCTCTCTCGCTCTCTCTCTCTCTCTCGCTCTCTCTTGCTCTATCTCTCTCTCTCTCTCTCTCTCTCTCTTTCTTTCTCTTACCCGTTCTCTCTACTCGTTTTCGCTCTCTCTTTCTTCTGACTCGCTCCCTCTTTCTTTTTCTCGATCTCTGGTTCTCTCGCTCTCTCTAAACTAATTTCTTCCTTTGGAATGATGTTTTCTAGAGCAGGAAATAAGGCTGGAATGATACATTTGTGTATACGCATTTAACAAGTGTTCTCTAATAGAGAGCAAACAAAATTTATATCTACCTCAAATAGGCAGTACTGATTATCCAAATTAATAATCCTCTATTTAGCCTATCTGTCTGGAATAATGGATTTCGACATTAAGGACTAGCATTCATAATGGTGAATTTATCTTGATGTAAGAATTGCAATTCTCGGAGAGTTCTATATTTTTGCAATTGAGATTAGCAGGGGAAAAATATCATTTTCATAGAATGTAGATCAAATAACCGACACGATTCTTGAAATGAAAGTTGGTCATGTGTTCACCGGTTTTTATTTCTTTTTATTTTAAAAAATTAGAGTAACCTGATAAAGGAAACTCGCTTTGCAACAATTTGTCTAGTATTGTTTCATACATATCTTATAAACGCAGCAATTAGCAATTAGGCGGTCCCGGCATATTTTATTTTGCAGAAAAGAACCCAAGTCGTAACGTTATTACATTTCTTCCCACGCCTCTAGTTCTAAAAGTTAGGAAATTTAATCTGAAACTGGCGCATCAAAAGGCTAGGGGTAAATTTTAACAATGGCATATTATATTTGTCGACATCGCTATAAATTAACTTGAAAAGGCAATTTTATTATAAAAAGAAAGACTAGTTTTTATGTAATAACAAGACGCTGTTATTGTAGATAAATTCACTGCCTTTCGTTGCAGAAGACGAGGGGAGGGATTGGGTTTTCAGACGTTTATCTTCGCAAACCGGCCAACACCAGGCCAACAAGAGGAAGGAAACGCTCACAAAGAGCCACCGAGGGGAGACTACCGCTCACGAAGAGCCAAGGAAGGAAGACTGAATAGGAATGGAAGGAAGTCTGAAGGGCAATGGAGAGTTGCACTAAGATATGCAAAGAAAGGAAAAGACGATAGGCAATGAAGCGTGCGAAATGGGACATTTCGTTACATTTATTCGCAGATTACTTCTAAAAACTCAGATGCCACTTGAGGTATTAATGCTATATGTAAATGCCGCACAGTTATCGCTGACACATTCTGCATTCTCCATTGCCAAACAAAAACTTATCAAAAGCGACGCGGTGGTTTTGATATTTGCTCATTCAATAAAGCGAAATGGACCGGAAACCTCTCGTTTAATCCTTGGTAAGTATTTCGCGATGACTCGACCTTATTACAACACCTTTCGCTATCTTTCGCAAGCACTTTCACCCTCCTTTTCCTCCATCGAGCATAATTTAACCTTTCATCCCATTTCGCCGTCGTTCGCCCCTGCTGCTAAAGGAGAACGATCACCGAAAAAAAACCACTAACCGCAGTGATTAAAAATTTCACATATTGGAGTCCAGGTATTTCCTCTTCATAGCGGCCTACCTGGCGTCATTTCCAGTCACATTCATGTAAAGAGTCGTCGCTAGATTCTGGCCCGTTATTGGCATGTCCCATCCTTCATCCCCACCAATGATGATACTATTTCAAGGTTGCACATGACCCTTTCGGCTCTCATCAACCTTTTCAGATTAGTGGATAACAGCACAATATGTATGTACAGGCTGGCTAATTAGACCATTATTAATGTGTCTGTTCAATACTGCCTATTCGATCTACATACATATGTCTTAAATTCTTAGCCCTATTTTATTTTAAAGTAGACATGTGAAATGCGTATACTCAAATTTATCATTTAATAAACACATTGAGTGTTATCATTCAATAAATACACAGTGAGTACACCCGTAGGGTGGCCAAACAGGTCTATGCACGGCAATGGAATCGCCAAAGAAGGGGTCGCTGAGTGGCGGAGACTTGCTTCGTCTCCTCTTCGCTCTCCTTCTTCTCGCTCGCACTCTTCGCATCCGCTTCAGGCATCTCCGTTGCTGCCCGCGCTCCTTCTCCCTCGACTGCGCATTCTCTTCTCTTGCTACGCTTGCAGCATCTAAAGTAGAAAGTAGTTTTTCATCAGAGCCAATCCAAGGAAAAAACAACAAAAAACATGTCGACAACACTCGTTCGTCCCCGAGGTGCGCAGCTGAGAAGATCAAAGGAGCCATATACATACATATGTATGTATACAATAATGAAATTCGTCATTAAATGCATACATAGCATTGGCGAATTTTAATTGTTTAAAATTTTTTAATCTATAAAACTACGGTATTAATGGGAATTTCAAAGCCCAGCACGGCTAATGATCTAATAGGAAAGAGTAGTTTCCATTTGCAGATTACTTCTAAAAACTGGCGTCTCCAGAGGTATTGAAGCTATAAATGCCATACAGAGCTTGCTGACATATTCTGCATTCGCCATTGCCAAACAATAACTTATTAAAAGTTACCAGGTGGTTTTGATATTTGCTCGGTCAATAAAGCGAAACGGAACAAGGAAGCTCTTGTTAATGACGCCGTGAAACCTGCTTCCTTAATATTTCCTATAGATCTTGAGAATGCTTGCTCTAGCGTTTCAAAACGACTATTCTCCTCATGTCCCTTTGATGTTCTAGAAAGGAAAATATGATATGCATTCATGCTATGTACATATCAAACAGTTAGAAATAAGTAATACTCTGATTCTTTTGCACTACGCACTTCCTTGAACCTTAAAAAGGACCGAGAGAAAGAGCTTAACTTGACTAGACAAAATGATACAAAATGATAATTATGGTTCTCTTTTGTATGATGCACGGCTTCGAGTAAAATTTTCATCACTTTATACCCCCTGCCCTTCCAGAGTCAAACCACTTTGGCATCGCCGGTTGATACTCGATTCGAGCCATGAGTCAAGGCTGCTTCGTATACTCTTTGCCAGCATTTGTTTTAAATATCATAATGAAAGTTAATAAAATTAGAAAATTAGAATTTTGCAGGGCCTCATCTTTACGAACACGTCTTCGCTGACTTCTTTTCGACGCAAACGGCGGAGACAGGACTGGACACGAATGGCATCAGTGTGGAGGCAGCGGGCGAGATCTTGAAAATGAGAGAGAGAGTGAGAGGGAAAAACAGAGAAAGAGAGAAAAAGAAAGAGAAAAAGTGAAAGAGAAGTTAATGAAGTAGAGAGAGAGAAAAAGAGAATGAGAGAGACTGACAGAAAGAGAGTGAGTGAGAGAGAGATTGAAAGATAGTGAGAGAAAAGAGAGAGAATAGAGAGAAAATAAAGAATGTGGAGTGAGCCCTATCTCAGGCAAGAATGGTGGAACTTTCATCCTCGGCATGGATTTGTGAAGGGTGGCGATGGGAAAGGTATAACTCCTAAAAAAAATCTTTAAAAAAAAAAATTCAAAAAAATTCAATTTATTTATACAAAAGCTCCATGTACAAATTCATAAGTTTATAGTTAAAAAAACTTTTACAGCAAGTATAAATTATGTGTTCTTTTTTAAACGAATAACAAAAGAAAATGCCTAATACAAAACTTGTTCGCCCAACTCATTGTCAGTGAGAGATGACTTCTCTGGAGATCTACGATGAGAGATTTGCGCGAAGAAAATTATCAAAAGCATCCCGGTGGTTTTGCTATTTGGTCGGTCAATAAAGTGAAATGGAACGGAAAACTCCGTTAAGTCTTTCCAGTTGGCTTTGTTTCATAATATTTCCACTAGATAATGCTTGTACGTAATTCGCGACGACGCATCTTCTCACGCCCCTCGGCGTTATTACAACACCTGTCGCCTTCTTTCGCAAATACTTTTCACATTCCTTCCTCTCCTTTGAGCATACTTCAATGGTCGTTCGGAGAGCTGAAAAAACAATTAATAGATGCTCAAATAGCTGTGCCTGCACCTGGGCTTAGACCGCTCGCTCATTCTCGCATGCGATTTCGCAGGTCGCAAGTTACCGCAGTAATTGAAAATTTCACATAATAATATGTGTTCTCGCTTGAAATAATATATTCATTGGTCACGCTGCTTTAACATAGTCGCCACCTATTAGTATTTACACTTTCCAGCAGCCTACCTGACGCCTTTTCCGTCACATGCTTGCAAAAAGTCGGCAAATTCTGGCCATTTTTGCCCTGTGCCATCCATCATCTCCATCAATGATGTTACTATTTCAAGATTTTCAAACGACCCTTCCGGCTCTCATCGATCTTGCAGCTATGCGGATAAACAACCACAACATCTCCACAACGGCTCATTTAAGCTTCTCCAGCGGAGCACCTCGGGGACGAACGAATGTTGTCGACATGTTTTTTATCATTGGAGTGGCTCTGATGAAAAAAAACTACTTTCTACTGTAGATGCTGCAAGCGTCGCAAGAGAAGAGAATGCGCAGACGAGGGAGAAGGAGCGCGGGCAGCAACGGAGATGCCAGAAGTGGATGCAAAGAGTGCGGAAGGAGAGCGTCGTAGTAAACAAACCCCAGTTATCAGAAGAAAAGTCAGATAGCGAGGAGGCGAAGCGGTCGAGCTTAGCGCGAACCGGCTGGCTGGCAAGTAATATTCTGGATCTTTTTCGATCAATAAAAAAATAGAAGACAAGACCGTGAAAGAGCTTCCGTTGACTAGACAAAAATAGACAAAATGATAATTATGCTTTTTTGGCACAAACGGTAAAATGTGGATCAATTTATCTTTGATTTTGCATACTCGTTTCGAGCCATGATTCAAGGGTGCATTGTTGACTCTTTACCAGCATTTCTTTTTATATTATAATGAGCGATAATAAAATTATCGCTCATTATAATTAATCAGGACCTCTTCTTTACGAACACGTCTCCGATGATTTTTTGAAAGAGAGTAAAAGTAAGAGAAAAAGTGAGTGAAAGAGAAAGAATGAGAGAGCGAGAAAAAGAGAATGAGAAAGACTGAGAGAAAGAGAGTGAGAGAGTGAGTGAGAGAGATTGAGAGATAGTGAGAGAAAAGAGAGAGAATGGAAAGAAAATTAAGAATGTGGAGTGAGCCCTATCTCAGGCAAGAATCTTGACACGTTCATCCTCGACATGGATACTTAAACAGTGGTGATCTAAAAAAAAGAAAATAAACAAAATTAAATTTATTAATACATATTTACCATACACAAATTCATAAGTTTGTAGTAAAAAAATTTACAGCAAGCATAAAGTATGTGTTTTTATGTAATCAAAATAATAACAAAGAAATTATAATACTAAACTTGTTATGTGCATTTCGCCCAAATCAATGAGAGATGACTTCTCTGGAGATCGACGATGAGAGATTTGCGCGAAAGAAATGTGATTCGAGATGAGAGCGGAGCAGAGCTCAAAATAGAAATGCCACTTGCGATGGAAGGCGGCCGATTTGGCGAGAACGCGAATTTCACTTTGCTTTTCTTTTTAAAAAAAAAGTCGGCATGTAAATTATTAATCTCTCTATATCACTTTTAATATTTTATCTATTAATTAATCTAATTAATCCCAATGAAAGTGATCGAGAAATCACTTTCCTATATAAGCAAGGTCAGGAAGAAAACCACCGTGGCAGTGAGCGATTCATTATAACAGAAGTAGAGAGCCGCAAACATTTTATGACATTTTTTTTAAATAAAATAAATCATTTAAAAACATTATTCAATAATCATGATTTATATCATTAAAAAACCTTTTTTTTAATACCTAAAAGAAAACAGGAATTTTTTGCTCTCTCCAAAGATGTACTCGTCCTTCTGCTCGTCGTCGTATTCGATGTCTTCAAAGGAGGCGCTTCCAAAGTAAAGCTGAGTATAGCATAGAAAAATTTTACAGCAAGCATAAATTGATGGTTTTTTCAAAAGAACAACAAAAATTAATAGAGAAAAGTGGTATGTGTATTTCGTCCAAATCAATGAGAGATGACTTCTCTGGAGGTCGACGATGAGAGATTTGCGCGAAAGAAATGTGATCGTTCGAGAAGAGAGAGGCGCAAAGCTCAAAATAGCAAATGCCACTTGCGATGGAAGGCGGCCGAGTTGGCGAGTGCGCGAATTTCTGTTACTTTTCTTTAAAAAAACATTGGTGAGAGTCGGAAGAGTTAATACCGACTTTTTTTAAAGAAAAGTAACAGAAGTTCGCACCCTCGCTTACTCGGCCGCCTTCCACATCCAAGTAGCACTTCTTCTTTGAGCTTTGCGCCGCTCTCTTCACGAACATCTCTCATCGTAGATCAAATTATTAATCTCTTATAAAGTAAAATCATATCATTTTTTAATATTTTATCTATTAATTAATCTAACCAATACGCGCTCGTCTGGGCACAAGAAATCACTTTTTTGTGCACAGACGATAAGCGATATAAGCTAGGTTAGGCAGAAAACCACCGTGGCAGTGAGCGATTCATTATAACAGAAGCTGATAGGCGCAAACATTTTCTGACATTTTTTTTTAAATAAAATAAATCTTTTGAAAACATTATTCAATAATCATGATTTAATTTTAAAAAAAACTTTTTTAGTACCTAAAAGAAAACAAGAATATTTTGGTCTCTCCAAAAATTCACTCGTTCTTCTGCTCGTCATCATCTTCTATGCCTTCAACGGAGGCGCCACCCAAAGTGCTGCCGAGTATCAATAAATATATATCCTAAAGTAAATATATTTCTATTAATTAATCTAACTAATCCATGCGAACACCTCGTCGATCGTCTGGTCACACGAGATCACTTTCTATTATAATCAAGGATTGGCTGCAAGCCACCCTGCCAGCGAGTCCATTCATTATGAAAGACTTGCAAAAATTTTCAGATTTTTTTTAAAATAAAATAAAACCTTTTTAAAAATTTTACTCAATAATCATAATTTAACATATTAAAAAAGTGTTTTCCCTAAAACGAAACAAGAATAATTTGCCATTGGCGTTCTTCCGCTCATATCATTTTTAATATTTTGTCTAGTAATTACTATAAATCGACAGCGATAGAATCGTCTATCGTCTGTGCACACGAGATCTCTTTCTATTATATGCAAGGTTAGGCAGAAAACCACCGTGGCACTGAGCGATTCATTATAACAGAAGCTGGGAGTCGCAAAAATTTTCAGATAATTTTTTTTTATAAAATAAATCCTTTTTAATGTCATTCAATAATCATGATTTATCTCATTAAAAAGTTTTTTTAATACCTAAAAGAAAACAAGAATATTTTGCTCTCTCCAAAGATGCACTCGTTCTTCTGCTTCTTCTATGCCTTCAACGGAGGCGCCACCCAAAGTGCTGCCGAGTATGAATAAATATATATCCTAAAGTAAATATATTTATTGATACTTAACTTAAACACTTTCAGAAAAAGTAATAATTAGACAAAAAAAAATTACAAGTTACAAAGCTAGTCCCTTATAGTAAAAATTGATGACTTTTTCTCATTTTACTTATTTAAAAAAAATTGCCAGGAAAAAATTGAAATAATTAACACCAATCCGAGAATCTCATGGCGTAAGAGATCTAATCTCACAGCGGCCAGCGAGGTACTCCTCGAACAGCAAAGTGTGATGGAGAAGAAAGTGAATGAGAGAGTGACAGAGAGAGTGTGAGAGCAGAAACGAGAGTGAAAGAGAAAGAGTGAGGGAGAGAAGGAGAGACAGAGAGAGGGAGAGAGTCAGAGAGAAAGGGAGAAGGTAAGAAAAAGAAGAGAGAATGAGAGAGAGAGTGATGAATGACACAGCAATTGAAAAGAAATTATCGTTTGTCTATCGTTTGTGCAAAAGAAATCACTTTCCTAGAGTCGCAAAAATTTTCTGACATTTTTCAATAAAAATAAAAGTTTTTTTTTTAAATTCAATAATCATAATTCATCTTATTTATAAATGTTTTTATCTACCTAAGACAAAACAAGAAATATTTGCTCTTTCCAAAGATGCACTCGTTGGCGTGCTTCTTCCGCTCATCGTCATCTTCGATTCCTTCAACGGAAGCGCTACCAAGGTGCAGCCGAGCATAGTCCAAAAGTAAATATATAATATAGTTATTTATTTATTTAATTGCATGATGAGTAAATAAGTCAATTTCCGAAAAAGGTAATTACTAAATAAATAAAAATTACACGTAACAAAGTTACGAATATTAAATGATCTTAAAGTAAAATCTTCCATTGCTTCGTAGGCATAGTCCGTTAATCGATTGCGTCTTCTGCTTACTGTAGAATCGCCACTTGCCACCAGTTACTGTTGGAGGCGCGCAGACAAGAATCGTGACGCTTTCATCCTCAACATGCATACTTAAACGGTGGCGATTGGAAAGGTATGAATTCCAAAGAAATATCGTTAAAAAAAGAAAATGAAAAAATTAAATCAATTAATTCATATATTCCATGTACAAATTCATATGTTTATAGTAAAAAAAAACTTTTACTGCAAGCACAAATTATTTGTTTTCTTAATCAAAAAAATAACAAAAACATTATAATAAAAAAACGTGTTTCCTATGTGTATGTCGCACAAATCAGTGAGAGATGACTTCTGGAGATTGACGATGAGAGATTTATGCGAAAGAAATATGATCGTTCACAAAGTTAGCGGCGCAGAGCTCAAAGAAGAAATGATACTTGCGATGGAAGGCGGCCGAGTTGGCGAGGGCGCGAATTTATTTTACTTTTCTTTAACGCAAAATTCGGCATTTAAATTATTAATCTTTCGTAAAGTAAATTATATCACTTTTTTATATTTTATCTATTGATTAATCTAATTGTAAGTAACTCACGCGACAACCCAGCAGATCGTCTGTTCATACGAAATCACTTTCCTATATAAGCAAGGATAGGCAGCAAACCACCGTGGCAGTGAACGATTCAGTATGACAGAAGATGAGACACCCAAAAATTTTCTGACATTTTTCAATCAATACAAAAGCTTTTTATTTTAATTTTATTCATAAGTAAATAAATATTTTTTATTTAATTGCTTGATGCTTAAATAAAAGAATTTCAGAATAAGTTATTATTATATAAATGAAAATTACAAGTTACAGAGTTAGGAACATTAAATGAACTTAAAGTAAAGTAGTTCATGCATCAATTGCGTCTTTGGTTACTGTTGAAGCGCCACTTGCCATTGGTTACTCTAGGAGGCGCACATATCTTGTGGTTTTCCAAGGAGTCGGCAGTTGCGGTGCCGAATCATTAATAGTAAAAAGTGATGAACAAATTGCTCTCAACAAAGAAAAATAATCTGTTTTTTCTCTCATTTCAATTTATTTAGTTTAAAATCTGCAAATAAAAATTTTAATAATTTGCACCAATCCGAGAATCTCATATCGGAAGAGTTCGGATGCACTGCGGCCAGCGAGGTACTCTTCGAACAGCAAAGTGTGAGGGAGAAGAAAGTGAATGAGAGAGAGAGAGTAGGAGAGAGAGTGAAAGAGAAAGAGTGAAGAAGAGAAGGAGATACAGAGAAAGAGAGAGAGAGAGATAGAGAGAGAGAGAGTCAGAGACAGAGCGCGAGAGAGAAGGTGAGAAAATAGAGAATGAGAGAGAGTTGGGAATGAGACAGCTGGATACAGAAGAGACTAGTTTTTATTCGGAGATTACTTCTAAAAACTGATCCCACTTGAGGTATTGATGCTATAAATGCCATACAGTTCTCGATGACACATTCTGCCTCCGCCTTCATATGTCATTACCAAACAACAACTTAACAAAAGCGACCCGGTGCTTTTGATATTTGCTCGGTCAATAAAGCGAAACAGAACGGAACTTTCTCGTTAGGAGTTCGATTTGTCTTTCAAAATCAAAATAATAGCAATGAAATCATAATACAAACCTTGTTATGTGTATGTCGCCCAAATCAGTGAGAGATGACTTCTTCTCTGGAGATCGACGGTGAGAGATTTGCGGGAACTAAATGTGATCGTTCACGAAGAGAGCGGCTCACCATTTTGGTGTGGAATGCGGCCAATTAGGCGAGGGCGCGAATTTCTGTTGCTTTTATTTTAAAAAGTCGCCATGTAAATTATATATCTCGGATAATCTATTATATCACCTTTTTAAATATCTTGTATACTAATAGGCTGCAGAATTGTCTGTGGACATGAGATCGCTTTCCTACATAGGCAATTTCCTATATAAGCAAGTTTAGGCAGGAAACTAACCGTGTCAGTGACCGGTGCATTATTAAAGAAGCTAAGAATTGCAAAAAGTTTCTGACATTTTTTTTAAATAAAATAAAACCGTTTGAAAAATTATTCAATAATCATAATTCATGTCATTAATAACTTTTTTCAACCTAAAACAAGACAAGAATACTTTGCTCACTCCAAAGATGTACTCGTTGGCCATCCTCATCATTGATGCCTTCAAGGGAGGCGTTACGAAAGGGTAGCCGAGCATTGTCTTTCTATATTTATTTATGCTTTTGATTTTTAAATACAGGAATTTCAGGATAAGTAATTATTATATAAATAAAATTACAAGTTGCTAGTAAAAAATAAATTAAATTAAATTAAATTAAAGTAAACTCTACCAATAAATGAATTTGAAAATGGGTAATAATTATATAAAAAAATTACAAGTTACAAAGTAAAGAATTAAATGAAATTAAAGTAAAATCTTCCATTGCTTCGAAGGTACAGTCCATGAATCGAATGCCTCTTCTGCCTAATCTTGAATCGCCACTTGCCACCGGTTGCTGTGGGAGGCGCGCATGTCTTGCGGTTTTCAGAAGAGTCGGCCTTTGCGGTGCCGAATCCCTTATAGTAAAAATTTATGAGCGAAATGGCTTTTGCAAAGAAAAAATGTTTTTATTCTCATTTTATTTATTTTAAAATAAATTGCCAAGAAATAATTGAAATAATTCGCACCAATCCGAGAATCTCATGGTGGAAGAGTTCGAAGGTGCCGCGGCCAGCGAGGAACTCCTCGAACAGCAAAGTGTGAGGGAGAAGATAGTGAATAAGAGAGAGAGAGTAGGAGAGAGAGGAGAGTGAACGAGAAAGAGTGAAGGAGAGAAGTAGAGTGGTAGAGAGAGAGAGAGAGAGAGCAAATAACTGTTATTAATAAAAACAATTTTTTTCACGAAATTACCGTTTGGTCAAACGATGATCACTGCCCGGTGGTTTTAAACCTAACTTGGCTTATTTATAGGACAGCTGTCAGAAATTGATCGATTTCTCAAACGCCGTATATGTAGAAGTATAATAGTATAAATAGAAAGTGAAATAATAACTGAGATGAATTTAAAATTAAATAAAAATATCTTTCGGAGAGGTTCAGTATTTATTTATATTCCGACTTTTTTAATGGAATGTTAGTTAATATTGCTACAAAAACGGTAGAAAAATCTCTCTCTCTCTCTCTCACTCTCAATCTCTCGCTCTGTCGCTCTTTCTCACTCACTCACATATCGCCCTTTCATACTTATGAATCATCGTCTACTCACACCGGATCACTTTCTATTATAAGCAAGGATAAGCAGCAAACCAGCGTGACAGTGAGCTATTCATTGTGAAAGAAGCTAACAAAAGTCTGTAAGACTTGCAAAACATTTTCATTTTTGTATGAAAATAATATCTTTAAAAACAATTCTATTCAATAATCTTAATTTAACTCATTTAAAAAATGTTTTTTTTCTTCTCATAAAACGAAAAAAAAGAATATTTTTTTTCATTCCAAAGATGTACTCGTTGGCGTGCTTCTTCTTCTCGTCGTCATCTTCGATGCCTTCAAGGGAATCGCTGCCAAAGTGAAGCCGAGCACACTTTTCAAGAAAATATATATTTATTTATTTATTGGATGTTTAAATAAATAAATATATAAAAAAACACTAATTACATGAAAAATTAAACATTAGAAAATTAAAAAAAAAATTAAATTAAAGTAAAGTAAACTCATTACGTCGGCAAATAGTAACATTCAGCCATTCATCCATTCATGCTGCATTCACCTAGATTCACCCAAATGGTAAAATTAGCTATTGCTTCTACCATTTGGATGAATGAGTGAAGGTTACTATTTGCCAATTGCTTCGTAGACATTGTCCATGAATCACCGAGACGTCGATTGCGTCTTCTGGTTACTGTAGAATCGCCACTTGCCACCGCCTACTATGGGGAGAGATTGAGAGATAGAGAGAGACAGAGAGATTTTTCGATCTTCGTATCAATTGCAACATTCTATTTTTTAAAGTCTGAATATCAATAAATATTTAACCTCTCCTAAAAAAATTGTTGTCATTTTAAATTAATTTCAATTATTATTTCACTTTTTATTTATCTTTAATATACTTCTGGATAGTCGGCTTCGTTGAAATCGATCCAAATGAAAGCCATTTCGTTTTTTCGTCGATAAGAGAGAGTTTCATAATGTTTCCTCTAGATAATGCTTGCAAGTATTTCGCAACGACACATCTCCGCACTTGCTCTCGACGTTATTACAACCACCTTTCGCCTTCTTTCGGAAATTGCATAGCCGTGCAAAGACTTATTTCGTCATCCTCCGAGTGTTCTCACTGTGTAGTTATTGAATGATAACCCTCAATGTATTCATATAATGATAAATATGAGCATACGCATTTTAGAAGTGTTCTTTAAAATAAGTACCATAAAGTTCACGCTGACACATTCTGCATCCGCCATTGCCAAACAACAGTTTATCAAAAGTGTATAGGTGGTATTTTCACCAGCAGGCCTAAATGTGCAACCCATTCGAGTTATTAATTTTTTTTTCTCGCACTGTAGTAGATCAATGTATCCAATAATCTGATACTATAATTGTGACAGCATAAAGAAGAAACCCTGAAAATTTCATTCACTTTCATCTACTTTGCAAGAAATTATGCATGAAAAAAAAAATTTATTGAATGATAAATTTGAGTATAAGCATTTTCCAAGTGTTTTCTAATATAGGTCAAACAAAATCTAGACCTAAATCAATGCTGCCGCTCGATTACGTCACGTGCCTGGAGGTTCAGTGTTGCTGGCCTTTCCCTGTCCCCTCCCCTTTCTCATTAGTTGCACTGATTGCTTGACGTGGTATTCAACATGTTGTCACATCTATATATATATATATATATATATATATATATATATATATATGTGTTAATAAATAAATAAATATGCAGTATTAATTATCCACATTAATAATCTTCTATTTAGCCTACCTGTATGTAATAATGGATTTCGACATTGCATTGTACTAGGGCATTCGGATATTTTCATTTTTATTTTTCATTTTATTTAAACTGTAAAATTACGGCATTAATTGTTATTTAGAAGACTAGCATTCTTAATGGTGAATTTGTCTTGATGTAAAAATTTTAATTCTTGGAAAGTTGCAACTTTACATGCAGTTCAAACAACCGACACGATTCTTGAAACGAAAGTTGTCCATGTGTTCTGCGAATTTGATTTTTTTTCTTCTAATTTTATAAAAATGAGAGGAACCTGATAAAGGAAGCTCGCTTTAAAAAGCATATAATAGTATTCTATTATACATACATATCTTATAAACGCAGCAATTAGCAATTAGGCAATCCTGGTATATATTATTTTGGAGAAAAGGACCATAGTGGAATCGTAACGTTATCACATTTCTTCGCACGCATTTTCAGAGGTGACATCAAAATAAATTAACTTGGATAGGCTATTTTATTATTATAAAAAGGTACTGCATTGATATTGATTGCTAATAGTTTTTATTCACAGATAACTGGTGTCTCTTGAGGCATTGAAACTTTAAATGTTATACATTTCTCGCTGACAAATTCTGCATCCGCCATTGATAAACAAAAACTAATCAAAAGCGACGCGATGGTTATGACATTTGCTCGGTCAATAAAGTGAAATGGATCGAAGAACCTCTCGTTAAATCCTCGGGTTGCTCTTGTTTCATAATGTTTCCCCTTCAGAGTGCTGGCTCGAGCACTTGGCAACGACAGATCTCCTCACGTCCCCTCAATGTTCGTCTAACAACACCATTCGCCATCTTTCGCAAGTACTTTTCACCCTCCTTCTGCTTCATTCGAGCATAATTCAATCTTTCCTCCACACATCCCATTTCTCCGTCGGTGGCCCCGCAATTAAAGGAAAGCAATCACCGAAAAAAAAATTAAAATTATTGCCCCGGACCTAGACCGCTCTTTCGTTCTCACATGCTATTTCACAGGTCATAACTAATCGCAGTAATTTAAATTTTTACATTATAAAATATTATCTCACATGAAATATTTTATTCGATGGTCACACTCCTTTAATGGAGTCCTATTATTTCCAATTACAAGCAGCATACCTGGCGTCGTTTCTGTGAATTTTATGTTAGGAGTCGGCAGATTCTGGCCAGTTGTTGCTCTGTCCTATTCTTGTCTGTACCAATGATGATACTATGACGAAATTGCACACGACTCTCATCAATGTTGCAATTATTCCCGACAACACCGCAATATTTGCCTCCTTAAAGCTTCTCAGCGGAGCACCTCTGGGACGAACGAGTGTTGTCGACGTGTTTTTTGTTGTTGTTTTCATTATAGTGGCTTGTAAGAGAGAGGTTCTCCCCACCTCTCTCTTGTCTCTCTTCCCTTCCCATCCGTCCCAAGTCCCTTCCCTGTCCCCATTGTAGTCTGTACTGTATAGTTGTTTCCCCCTCGTGTATTTATAGTGTTCGTTTACTATGTACTGTCTTTGTATGCCACGTGTACTTGTTTGTGTGCCAGTTCTGGCACAAGGTGTTATTGCCTTTGGGGAGTAGAGCATTTAGCCATTTAGCACCTCTCGTCCTTATGACCCGGCAAGTTGAGTAGAGCCGAGTGGCTAGGCAGTGTTGCGGCAGGGGCCGGTACTCAGAGGTGAGCGAGGCGAGTGGAGTGGAGGCCGCGTGGTCAGCGGCAGGGGGGACTCGTCTGTAGCGGCGAGAAGGGCGTCAAGAGGGACGACAGCGACAGTGGCAGCTTCATCGAGGATCGAGTGGACGTGAGTGCTTGGGGGTTGTATTGACTTGCTCTGTGTTTATTTCTTATTCATTCCATTCTTTTCTTTCCTCTTAAGTAATAAACTTGTTATTTATTACTCTCCTCGCTTTCTTCACATTCTAAAGTGGGTTAAAAGGGATTTAAGAGGGCCAGGTCGAGTTGTAAGGTAGCGTCGATCCAGCCAGCTTGTCAAGAAGCCAGGGGCTCCCCTGGGCACAGGCTCTGATGAAAAACTACTTTCTACTTTAGATGCTGCAAGCGTCGCAAGAGAAGAGAACGAGCAGTCGAATGAGAAGGAGCGCGGGCAGCAACGGAGATGCCTGAAGCGGATGCGAAGAGTGCGAGCGAGAAGAAGGAGAGAGAAGATGAAACGAAGCCAGTCTCAGCCACTGAGAAGAAGGAGAGCGAAGAGGAGACGAAGCCAGTCTCCGCCACTGAGAAGAAGGAGAACGAAGAGGAGACGAAGCCAGTCTCCGCCACTGAGCGACCCCTTCTTTGGCGATTCCATAGCCGTGCATAGATCTCTATTTCGCCACCCTCCGGGTGAACTCACATTGTATTTATTGAATGATTACACTCAATGTATTTATTTAATGATAAATAAGAGTATATGAGTTTATGTTTATACGCATATTGCAAGTCTTCTTTATAATTGGGCTAAGAAATTTAAAACATAGATCGAATAGGCAGCATAGATCAGACACAGTAATAGTGTTTTAATTAGTCTGCCTGTACACAAGAATGCATTTCGTCATTACTTGTACCTGGGCATTGGCGCATTTTAATTGTTAAAATTTTTTACTCTGTCAAATTGCGGCATTAATGTATATTTCGAAGACCAGCACGGCTAAAGATCGAATAGGAAAGAGTACTTTCCATTTGAAGATTACTGCGAAAAACTTGTGTCTCTTGAGGCATTAAAGCATTAAATGCCATTAAATGCAAAACAGTTCTCGCTGTTGCCAAACAAGAACTTATAAAAAGCGGCCCGGTGGTCTTGATATTTGCTCGGTCAATATAGCGAAAAGGAACGAAAACATTCCGCCAGACCTGGTAACTTATGGTTAATATTTCCAATAGATCTTGAGAATGCTTGATCTTGCATGTCGAAACGACTAATCTCCTCACGTCCCCACGATGATATAGAAAAGAGAATATGATATGCATTCATATGTACATAAAATAGAAGATTTGACCGAGAGACAGAGCTTCTGCTGACTAGACAAAAGGATGCAAAATGATAATTATGGTTTTTTTGTATGATGCACGGCTTCGAGTAAAATGAACATCACTTTATAACCCCTCCCCATGCAGGGTCAAATCACTGTGGCATCGCCGGTTGATACACGATTCTAGCTACATCGTTGACTCTTTTCCTGCATTTGTTTTTTAAAGTATTATATTGAAAGTTAATAAAATTAGAAAATTAGAATTGTTCAGGGCCTATTCTTTATGAACACGTCTTCACTGACTTTTTTTGATGCAATCGGCAGAGCCAGCACTGGACACGAATGCCATAAGCGTGGCGGCAGCGGGCGAGATCTTGAGAATGAGAGCGAGAGAGTGAGAAAGAGAGAAAGAGAGTAAATTTGAGAGACAAAGTAAGGGAAAGAGAAAGAATGAGAGAACGAGAGAAACAGAATGAGAAAGACTGAGAGAAAGAGAGTGACAGAGAGCCGTGCATAGATCTCTATTTCGCCCCCCTCCGGGAGTACTCACTGTGCATTTATTGAATGATAACACTCAATGTATTTATTGAATGATAAATATGATTATATGCAGTTTACAAGTTTTTTTTAATAGGGCTAAGAAATTTGAGACATACACACATCGAATGCGCAGTATTGATCAAACACATTAATAATGGTCTAATTCACCTGTCTGTATGGAATAATGGAACAGGGCATTTTATTGCTCTTATTTTTAATTCGAAAAAAATTAGGGCCATAATGGGTATTTCAAAGACCAGCACGCTTAAAGATCTAGTAGTAAATAGTAGTTCCATTTGAAGATTTCCTCTAAAAGCTGGTGTCTTTTGAGGTATAAGTGCCATACAATTCTCGCTGACACATTCTGCATCCGCCTTCATCTTCCATTGCCGGCGCAAAGCTCAAAATATAGAGCGGCGCAAAGCTCAAAATAGAAATGCCACTTGCGATGGAAGGCGGCCGAGTTGGCGAGGGCGCGAATTTCTGTAAGTTTTCTTTAAAAATAAAATTGGACATGTAAATTATTAATCTCTCATCGAATAAATTATATCACTTTTTATATTTTATCTATTAAATAACCTAATTGATCGCGTATGCCGAAAGTCTTGACTATCGGATGTTCAAACTAGATCACTTTCTTTTATAAGCAAGGATATGTAGAAAACCACCGTGTCAGTGAGCAATTCATTATGACAGAAGTTGAGACTCGCAAAATGTTTCAGACATTTTTCAATAAAAATAAAAGCTTTTTTAAAATTAATTAATCATAATTTACCACATAACAAATTGTTTCCTTTTCTTAAAACGAAACAAGAATGATTTGTGCTCACTCCAAACTCGTTGGCGTGCTTCTTCTGCTCATCGGCCACCAAAGGGTTGCAGAATCCCTAATAGAAACATTTATGAACAAAATGGCTCTCTACAAAGAAAAATATGTTTTTTTAATCATTTTATTTATTTTAAAAAATTCCAAATAAAAAAATGGAAATTATTCGCACCAATCCGTGCAGAATTTTATGGCGGAAGAGATCAAGTTGTAAAGCGTAACATCCAGCGAGGTACTACTCCAACAGCAAAGTGTGATGGAGAAGAAAGTGAATGAGAGAGTTTCAGAGAGGGAGAGAGAGAGAGCGAGAGAGCAGTGGAGAAAAGAAGAGAGAATTTGCAGATTAGTTCTAAAAACTGATGCTACTTGAGGTATTGATGCAATAAATGCCATACAGTTCTCGCTGATACATTCTGCCTCCCTCTTTATCTTTCATTGCCAAATTACAACTTATCAAAAAGCGACCCGGTGGTTTTGATATATTTGCTCGGTTAATAGCGAAACGGAATACAACATTGCCTTACTGCGTTGATGATTTCATAATATTTCCAGTTAGAATGCTTGCTATCATATTGCAACGACACGTCTTCTATGGTGCCCTCGATGCTCTAACAACACCTTTCTCCATCTTTCGCAATCTCCTCCGAGCATAATTCAATCTTTCATTGTCACAACCTATCTCTCTGTCGTTGGCCCCCGCAACTAAAGGAGAGCAATCTCCACCAATGATGATACTATTTCAAGATTGCACGCGACCATTCCGGCTCACATCAATATTGCCATTAAGTTTTCCAATAACACCGCAATAATTGCCTCCTTTAATCTTCTCAGCGGAGCACCTCGGGGACGAACGAATGTTGTGGACATGTTTTTTTGTTGTTGTTTTTATTGGAGTGGCTCTGATGACAAACTACTTTCTTCTTTAGATGCTGCAAGCGTCGCAAGAGAAGAGAATGCGCAGTCGAGGTAGAAGAAGCGCGGGCAGCAACGGAGATGCCTGAAGCGGATTCGAAGAGTGCGAGCGAGAATAAGGTGAGCGAAGAGGAGACGAAGAGAGTCTCCGCCACTGAGAAGAAGGAGAGCAAAAAGGAGACGAAGCCAGTCTCCGCCACTCAGCGACCCCTTCTTTGGCGATTCCATAGCCGGGCATAGATTTGTTTTCTATTTCGCAACCCGCTCTGGCACTCATTTTGTATTTATTGAACTCACTCTATTTATTGAATGATAAACATGAGTTTTCGCATTTTACAAGTGTTCTTTAAAATAATTTCGATAAAGTTCTCGCTGACACATTCTGCATCCGCCATTGCAAAACAACAACTTATCAAAAGTAAACCGGTGCTTTTGATATTTGCTCGGTCAATAAAGCAAAACGGAACGAAAAACTTCCGTTCGACCCCTGATAACCGACGCTTTCATAAAATTTCCTCTAGATCGCTCTAGCAATTCTAACTCTGGCATTTCGATACGACTAATCTCCTCACGTCCCCTCGATGTTCTAAAAAGAAGAATATGATATGCATTCATACATATGTACATATCAAACAGTTAGAAATAAGTAATATTCTGTATCTTTTGCTATAAATAAAATGGAAGAGTGGACCGAGAGACAGAGCTTCCGCTGACTAGACAAAATGATGTAAAATGATAATTATGGTTCTTTATTGTATGTTGTTCGGCTTCGAGTAAAATTAGCATCACTTTAAACCCTCCCCTTCAAGGTTCAAGCACTGGGGCATCGCTGGCTGATACACGATTCGAGCTTTGCCAGAATTTCTTTTAAAATATTATATTGAAAGTTAATAAAATTAGAAAATTAGATTGTTCAGGGCCTCTTCTTTATGAACACGTCTTCACTGACTTTTTTTGATGAGCCAGCACTGGACACGAATGCCATAAGCGTGGCGGCAGCGGGCGAGATCTTGAGAATGAGAGCGAGAGAGGGAGAAAGAGAGAAAGAGAGTAAATTTGAGAGACAAAGTAAGAGAAAGAGAAAGAATGAGAGAACGAGAGAAACAGAGTGAGAAAGACTGAGAGAATGAGAGTGAGAGAGAGCCGTGCATAGATCTCTATTTCGCCCCCCTCCGGGAGTACTCACTGTGCATTTATTGAATGATAACAGTCAATGTATTTATTGAATGATAAATATGATTATATGCAGTTTACAAATTTTTTTTAATAGGGCTAAGAAATTTGAGACATACACACATCGAATACGCAGTATTGATCAGACACATTAATAATGGTCTAATTCGCCTGTCTGTATGGAATAATGGAACAGGGCATTTTATTGCTCTTATTTTTAATTCGAAAAAAATTATGGCCATTATGGGTATTTCAAAGACCAGCACGCATAAAGATCTAATAGGAAAGAGTAGTTCCATTTGAAGATTTCTTCTAAAAGCTGGTGTCTTTTGAGGTATAAGTGCCATACAATTATCGCTGACACATTCTGCATCCGCCTTCATCTTCCATTGCCAAATAACAATTTATCAAAAGTGAACCGGTGGTTTTGATACATTTGCTCGGTCAATGAAATAAGCAATATTCTGGATCTTTTGCATTACGCACTTCCTTGAACCATAAAAAAAATTTAAGAGAGGTATATTGACTAGACAAAAAGAAGCAAAATGATAATTATGATTCTTTTTTATATTATGATGCACGGCTTCGAGTAAACTGAGCATCACTTTATACCATCCACTTCCAGAGCCAAATCAATTTGGCATCGTCGGCTGATACACGATTATAGCTGCATCGTTGACTCTTTGCCAGCATTCATTTTTTTAAATATTAAAATGAAAGTTAATAAAGTAAGAAAATTTTACAAACATGTCTCCGCTGGTTTTTTTCGACGCAATCGGCGGAGCCAGCACTGGACACGAATGCCATCAGTGTGGCGGCAGCGGGCGAGATCTTGAGAATGAGAGAGAGGAGGAGAGAGAGAGAGAGAAAGAGTGAGAGGGAGAAACAGAGATAGGGAGTAAAAGTAAGAGAAATGTGAGAGAAAGAGAAAGAATGAGAGAGCGAGAGAAACAGAATGAGAGAGACTGAGAGAAAGAGAGTAAGAGAGAGAGTGAGAGAGATTGAGAGGTAGTGAGAGAAACAGAAAGAAGAGAGAGAAAATAAAGAACGTGATTCCAAATCTACCGCGAGAGAATCGTCCATCGTCTGTGCATACGAGATCACTTTCCATTATAAGCAAAGTAAGGCGGAAAACCACCGTGGTAGAGAGCAATTCATTATGACAGAAGTTGAGACTCGCCAAATTTTTAGACATTTTTCAATAAAATAAAAGCTTTTTTAAATGCCATTCAATAATCATAATTTAACACATTATGAAAACTTTCCCTAAAACGAAACAAGAATAATTTGTTCTCTCCAAGATGTACTCGTTCTACTGCTCGTCGTCGTCTTCGATGCTTTTAACGAAGGCGCTACCAATGAACAGCCTAAAGTAAATATATATTTATTGATACTTAAATAAAACAATTTCAGAATAAGTAATAATTAGATAAATAAAAATTACAAGTTACAAAGCTAGTCCCTTATATTAAAAATTGATGACTTTTTCTCATTCTACCTATTCGTCGTCTGGTTATGGTTGCTGTCTGTGGCGCCTATGTCTTGCGGTTGGCAGAAGTGTCGGCAGTTGTGGTGCCGAATTCCAAATAGTAAAAATTTATGAACAAAATGGCAAATACAAAGAAAAATATGTTTTTTTTTTAAATCATTTTATTTATTTTAAAAAATTGTAATAATTAGCACCAATCCGAGAATCTCATGGCGGAAGAGTTCTAATTATAAGGCGCTGCGGCAACTGGACATGCAACTGGACATTGAATCGTTTATTCGCAAGAAATCACTTTCCTATATAAGCATGGTTAGGCAGAAAACCACCGATTCATTATGCCAGAAGAAGACAGTCGCAAACCTTTTCTGAAATTTTTCAATAAAAATAGAACCTTAAAAAAGCTTTAGTCGATAATCATAATTTAATACATTAAAAACTGTTTTTTTTCTTAATGCAGAAGAGACTTGTTTTTATTCGCAGATTACTTCTAAAAACTGATACCACTTCAGGTATTAATGCAATAAATGCCATACATACAGTTCTCGCTGACACATTCTGCCCCCTCCTTCATTTTCCATTGCTAAACTACAACTTATAAAATGCGACCCGGTGGTTTTGATAAATTTGCTCGGTCAATAAAGCGAAACAGAACGGAACATCTCCGCTAGATTCACATTGGCCATCATGTGTTGAAGATTTCATATTGAAAATGCTTGGAGAACGATCACCAAAAAACCAAAAATACATGCTCAAATTGTCCTGGGCCTACCGCTCTCTCATTCTCGCGTGCTATTTCGCAGGTCACAACTAACCGCAGTAAATTTCACATAATAATACGTTATCTCACTTGAAATAATTTATGTGATTGTCACGCACCTTTAATCGAGTACTGTAATTTTTTTTTAAATAATAACAAAAAAATTCATAATAGAAAACATGTAATGCACATTTCGTCCAAATCAGTAAGATGACTTCTCTGGAGATCGACGATGAGAGATTTGCGCAAAGAAATGTGATCGTTCGCGAAGAGAGCGGCGCAGACCACAAAGAAGAACTGCAACTTGCGATGGAAGGCCCGCCGAGTAGCCATGGATTCGAATTTATGTTTCTTTTCCTTTTAAAAAAAGTCGGCACGCAAATTATTAATCTCATAAAATATATTATATCACTCTTTGATATTTTATCTATTGCTTGATCTAATTATTCTCCAGAAATTATCTCAACTCGTCTGTTCATACGAGATCACTTTCTATTATAAGCAAGGATACGCAGCAAACCACCGTGGCAGTGAGCCATTCACTATGAAAGAAGCTAAGACTTGGAAAAATTTTCTGTCATTTTTTAAATAATAAATAAAACATTAAAAAAACGACGTATAAATTCGATCTCCCCCCTCTATCTCTCCTGTCCTCTCTCTCCTTCTCTCCCTTTTACACGTCGCCAAATCTCTCTCTCTCTCTATCTCTGTCCATTTCTTTCTCTCTATCTCTCTCTTTCTCTCCTTTCTCTCCTCTCTCTCACTCTCACTCTCTCCCTCCCTTCTCTCTCTCTTTCTCTCTCTCTCTCTCTCTCTCTCTCGCCTCTCACTGCCCTTTAACCGTACTAAACACTAAACAACCGGCGCGGATCACGAAAAATACACGGGTACCGGCGCCGGCTGCGCAATTTGGCTGGCATCGCGTTGCTGACAAAGGCGAACGGCGTTCTTATCAACATATGTACATACAAAAACACTCAAATCATCTAATCATTGATATGAAAGAAGAATGTGGTAGAGAAAGTGAAAGAAAGAGAGAAAGAGGTAGAAAGAGAGAGATTGATTTTAATATCGTCGTAGCAATATTTTTTATGTCGGAATGGAAATATTTAACCTCTCCTAAATTTTTTATATCATTTTAAATATATTTCAATTATTATTTCACTATTTATTTATTTTAATAAATCTCCATTATCGCTAAGGTTAAATCGATCAATTTCTGACGGCTGTCCTATGTATGCCTAGTTAGGTTGAAAACCACCGGGCCGTGATCAATTCGTTTGACCAAACGGTGTTTACGTTAAACAAATTTGTTTTTATTAAGTACAGTTATTTACGCTCTCTCTCTCTACCTCTCTATTTCTCTGTATCTCTCTGTCTCTTTTTTTTCTTTCTTGCTCTCTCTCTCTCTCTCTCTTTTTTCTTTCTTGCTCTCTCTCTCTCTCTCTCTCTCTCTCTTTCTCTCTCTCTCTCTCTCTTTCTCGCTCTCTCAGTTTCTCGCTCTCTAAACTGATTTCTTCCTTCGGATTGATTTCTTCTGGAGCAGCAACAAACGATGATGTCTCTGACAGCTGTTTTCTGGCTGCGTGCTCCAGTTGCCGATTGGCCGCATGAGGCCCAGTTGCCGATTTGGAAAAGGGGGAGTAGCTCAGTTGCCGATTTGGAAAAGAGGGAGTAGCTCAGTTGCCGATTTGGAAAAGAGGGAGTAGCTCAGTTGCCGATTTGGAAAAATGGGAGAAGCTCAGTTGCCGATTTGGAAAAATGGGAGAAGCTCAGTTGCCGATCCATTATGAGCAAGGCAAGGATGTTCTTCCAATGATATTTCTTCCACTTTTGATTTGAAACGGTGATAATTTTTCGAACTTTTTTTTTTGTTGCATATATGTACATATACTTCTGCTTGGAGAAAAAGACGCAGAGAAAATGAGTGAATGTGGTTCTCTAGCTACAAGGTCAGAACAAGTGGCATGCACCGGCATATGGAAATGGAGTGTGAAATTATGCCAGTAAAAAAGAAAGTTAATTATTAGGAGACAAGAAGAAAAAGAGAAGCTCATGCCACATGGAACATGTATAATCGAGAGAGTAATAAGAAATGAGAGGGACCCTCTGGCTGTAAAGCACCAGGGTATGCTAAATGAAGCGTGAAATTATGCCAGTAAAAAAGAACGTTAATTATTAGGAGACAAGAAGAAAAAAAAGAAGCTCGTGTCACATGGAATATGTAAAACCTAGAGAGTAATAAGAAAGAGATATGCATTCCTCGTACATTTCCTTCTACGAGCCACAATAAAAGAGAATCTTAAGAATATATTAAAGATATTCAATGCATTCGTGACCCCATAATGTTGGGCGGGACTGTATATGCAGGTACTCATCCGACTCATTCCTCGACATCGAAAGCAACGACGAAAAGTTCCGAAAGCCAATCGACGATCCTCACAAGTGCTTCATCTGGCAAGACGAGCAAAGTGATATGGCTGTCTTTGCATCGAAGCGGGTGCTCAAGCTTGTTCGGCACTACAATGCCGAGTCATTCATTGCAGACGGCAACTTCAAGTATCGGGGTTTGTACTTTGGTTGTGCACTTTTATCATAATGAAAATAATACATTTGAATATTGTAGCGTTGGAGCAGCAAGGAGTCAATCCACAATTCTACGTCGTCCTCGCAAGCATCAACGGTTGTACATTTCCCATTTTCATTGGGCTCTTGCCTTCAAAAAGCTCGCGTACTTCTGTCACTTTTGAACTTCTGTCACTGCAGCCTGAAGGACCGAATCAACACTGGCGTCCCCATCCGCAAGTACGAGATTCTTGCGTATCTTGACGAAATGGGCAAGAAGCATACGACTGGCAAGGACCACTGAAGATTCCCGCCGTCGCACTCAATTCCCGATTTCCTGTGCCCTCTTTCTATTCATATAACTATATGTATTCTGTGAATGTCTCTCTTTCAATTAATATATCTACATTCTGTGAATGTCTCTCTTTCTATTAATATATGTATATATACAATCAGTTCTGCGTTATTAATAAATCTTTCTACAAGCTGCATGATTACGTCTATATCGGCAACTGAGCTTCTCCCATTTTTCCAAATCGGCAACTGAGCTTCTCCCCCTTTTCCAAATCGGCAACTGAGCTACTCCCCCATTTCCAAATCGGCAACTGGGCCTCCCCTCGAAATCTGACCTACTTATTTTTTTTTCGGCAACTGGAGCACGCAGCCCTGTTTTCTATCTTTTACTCTCTTTCAATGCAATGCATTGGCAGAGAAAAGTGGATCGCCGCAATAATACACGAGTGTACACACATGCGGATGAGCAATGACTTTTTTTTCTCAATTGCTAGTTTAATTTTAACTTTCCCAAAAGAGCTCCAAATCAATAGAATTAGCATGGTTAAAATACGATAGGAATTTAAAGAAAAGTAGATAGAACTGTAATACATCCAGTGTTTTATTATAGAAGCAAAAAATATTTTTGGAGATTAGACAAAACGTTCAAACCAAGATTCTTTATGTTTATTTATCTATTAATTAATGTGACTATACAGTCATTTTTAAAAGATCTCAAAAAGAGTAGCTGCTATTCGCAGAATATTTCAAAACTTTACTCCTCTTGAGGGATTGAAGTGCTGATAAATGCCAAACAATGTTCGCTGACAAATTCTGTCGATTGCCAAACGGAAAAACTTATCAAAAGAGAAATGGTGGTTTTGAAATTTGCTCAGGTCAGTAAAGCGAAACGGAACGGAGCATCACGGCTGGATTAAATGGAAAATAAAATATTGAAACGACGATAGAAAAATCTGTCTCTCTATCTCTCGCTTTCTCTCACTTTCATATCAATGATTAGATATTTGATTGTATCTGCATGTAGATATTTTGATAAGAACGCCGTTCGCTTTTGTCAACAGCGCGATGCCAGCCAAATTGCGTGATCCGCGCCGGTTTTTTTGGGATTTAGTACGGTTAAAGGGCAGTGAGAGGCGAGATACAGACAGAGAGAGAGAGAGAGAGAGAGAGAGAGAGGAGAGAAGGAGAGAGGAATCAAAGAGATGAAGAGAGGGAGAGAGAATGAGAGAGAGGAGAGAAAGAGAAGAGAGGAGAGAAAGAGAGAGAGAGTGGAGAGAAAGAGAGAGGGGAGAGATAGAGAGATCGAATTTACACGTCGCCAATGACCACTGCGACTCCTCACTGATCGCGACTCCCAAGCCATGCTTCATTTGATGCATTAGTAAGATTACTTTTTTTTTTTTTTTTTAACAAATACAGCTGTTTATAGTTATTATCTGAATTTTCAAACAAAAATATAAAAACCTCAATAATCTTTTGGCAAAATAAAAGTAATTTTTAAAATAGAAACCACCTGCAGTGCGAATCGCCGTCTGCACAAATATCAGACGGTGGAGGGTGAGTAATCTCGACCTTCCCATTCTCATTATCTCTTCTGTATCTCACTTGCTGTCTCATTCCTCAATCTCTCTCTCTCATCCTCATTCTCTCTTCTTTCTCGCTCTCTCTCTCTCTCTCTCTCTCTCGCTCACTCTCTCTCTCTTTCCTTTTCTCTCACACACTCTCGCATTCACTTTCTTCTCCCTCATACTTTGGTGTTCGAGGAGAACGCGGCGCCTAAGATTTCTTCCGTCATGAGACTATACATGGGGTTGGCACAAATTCTTTCAATTAACGAAATGGTTTCGCTATCTTTCGCTATATTGACCGAGAAAATATCAAAACCACCGGTTCGCTTTTGATAAGTTTTTGGTTGCAATGGCGCTTGATGGCACTTATTTTACAGAACACTTGTAAAATGCGAAAACTTATGTTTATGATTAAATAAATACATTGAGTGTTATCATTCAATAAATACCGTATTTTTTCTATTAGTGCCCCAGGAGTACTATTTTTCAATACCCTTCCGAGAGGGGGGCACTATTATAAGGGGGGTTCTATTAGAGGGAGTGGTACTATTTTTCAATCTGATTGGCTAAAAGTTTGATAGCTACATATTATTCTCAAAAACGAAGAATTATAGCTCTACTTCAATGGAATCTTCACAGGAATATCCGTTTTACCGTAGATTTTGAATGAATTTGCAATCAGTTCCTTGGGAAGAGCATCCCATACCTCAAAGATAGATTCCAGATACACCTTTAATAGACAATTAGGAGGGGCATTATTGGAGGGGGGGTTCTATTAGAGGGAGGGGTACTATTTTTCAATACCCTTGCAAGAGGGGGGCACTATTAGAGGGGGGGGGGGTTCTCATAGAGGGAGGGGCACTAATAGAGAAAATACCGTACTCATTGTCAGTGATTGCCAGACCGGGTCGCGAAATGTCGCTCAGTGGCGGAGACTGGCTTCGTCTCCTCTTCGCTCTCCTTCTTCTCAGTGGCGGAGACTCTCTTCGTCTCCTCTTCGCTCTCCTTCTTCTCAGTGGCGGAGACTCTCTTCGTCTCCTCTTCGCTCTCCTTCTTCTCAGTGGCGGAGACTCTCTTCGTCTCCTCTTCGCTCTCCTTCTTCTCAGTGGCGGAGACTCTCTTCGTCTCCTCTTCGCTCTCCTTCTTCTCGCTCGCACTCTTCGCATCCGCTTCAGGCATCTCCGTTGCTGCCCGCGCTCCTTCTCCCTCGACTGCGCATTCTCTTCTCTTGCGACGCTTGCAGCATCTAAAGTAGAAAGTAGTTTTTCATCAGAGCCACTCCAATGAAAACAACAACAAAAACATGTCGACAACACTAGTTCGTCCACGAGGTGCTCCGCTGAGAAGATTAAATCTTTATCCGTGCCTGACACTTTTAATAATAGCTGAAATTGCCTCTTCATGAATAGTCACATTAATTGATAGATAAATAAATATAAAGAATCTTAGTTTGAAGGTTTTGTTTAATAGTCAAACATATTTATTGCATCTGTAATAAAACGCTGAATGTATTATGGTTCTATCTACTTTTCTTTATATCCCCATCGTATTCTAACCATGCTAATTCTAAATACATTTGGAGCCCTTTTGTGAAAGTTAAAATAAAACTTACAATAGAGAAAAAAAGTCATCCGCAGCAGCCACAACCGTATTTATGAATGCACACTCGTGAATTACTGCGGCGATCCACTTTTCTCTACCTATGCAAGTGAGAGAGCGAGAGAGCGAGAGAGCGAGACAGAGAGAGAGAGAGAGAGAAAGAGAGAAATAGACAGAGATATACAGAGAAATAGAGAGGTAGAGAGAGAGAGAGTAAATAACTGTAATAAAAAAAATTCGGTCCAACGAATTGATCTCGGCCCGCTGGTTTTCAACGAATAGACAAGGCATATATAGGACAGCTGTCAGAAATTAATCGATATAATTCCGACTTTTTTTTAAAAATAAATATAGCTACGACGATAGAAAAACCTCTCTTTTCTCTCTCTATCTCTCGCTTTTTCTCACTCTTATATCATCCTTTCATTCCTATGATTAGATGACTAGATTGTATTTGTATGTGCATATGTTGATAAGAACGCCGTTCGCCATTGTCAGCAGCGCGATGCCAGCCAAATTGCTCTGCCAGCGTCGGCACCCATGTACATATTTTTCCTGATCCGCGCCGGTTGTTTAGTGTTTAGTACGGTTAAAGGGCAATGAGATGCGAGAGAGAGAGAGAGAGAGGAGAAAGAGAGAGAGAGGGGGGAAAGCAGAGAGAGAGGAGAGAAAGAGAGAGAGAGAGAGAGAGAGAGAGAGAGTGGAGAGAAAGAGAGAGGGGAGAGAGAGATCGAATTTACACGTTGCCAATGACCGCTGCAAAAGAAACGACAAAAGAAAAGTAGTTTTTAAAACCCAAACCACCTGCAGTTCGAATCGCCGTCTGCACAAATATCAGACGGTGGAGGGTGAGTACTCTCGGTCTTTCCCGTTCTCAGTATCTCTTCTGTATCTCACTAACTGTCTCATTCCTCACTCTCTCCCTTATTCTCTCTTCTTTCTCGCGCTCTCTCTCTCTCTCACTATCTCTCTCACGCTCATATCATCCTTTCATACCTATGATTGTGTATTATTGCGGCGATCCACTTTTCTACCTATGCATTCCATAGAAAGAAAAAGATAGAAAACAGCTTGCAGAGAAATCCCCAGCCTCGCTTGCGGCTCCAGAAGAAATCAATCCAAAGGAAGAAGTTAGTTTTGAGAGAGCTAGAAAGAGAGAGTGAGCGAGACAGAGCGAGACAGAGAGAGAGAGAGAGAGAGAGAGAGAGATAGACAACGAGACATCGAGAAAGAGAGATACAGAGAAATAGAGAGGTAGAGAGAGTAAATAACTGTAATTAATAAAAAAAATTTTTACCGAATATGTCGTTTGGTCAAACGAATTGTACATATACATATACATATGTTGAAAAGAACGCCGTTTGCCTTTGTCTGCTGTGCGATGCCAGCCAAATTGCGCAGCCGGCGCTGGTACCCGAGTATTTTTCGTGATCCGCGCCGGTTGTTTAGTGTTTAGTATCGTTAATGGGCAGTGAGAGGTCAACGAGAGAGAGAGAGAGAGAGAGAGAGAGCGAGAGAGAGAGAGAGCGAGAGAGAGAGAGAGAGAGATCGAATTTACAAGTCGCCAATGGCCGCTGCGACTCCTCACTGAAGGCGACTCCCAAGTCATGCTTCATTTAATGCAAAGGTCAGATTATTTTTTTAAATTATTTTTATTTTATTGTTAAACATATATTATTATCTGCATTTTCAAACAACCTAACTTAGCTTATTCATAGGACAGCCTGTCAGAAATGGATCGATTTCAGTGATACAGGCAGTGCAGAAGTATATTACCGTATTTTCTCTATTAGTGCCCCTCCCTCTATTAGAACCCCCCCCCCCCCTCTAATAGTGCCCCCCTCTCGCAAGGGGATTGAAAAATAGTACCCCCGGGGGCACTAATAGAGAAAATACGGTACGTCAAGCACAAAGTGAAATAATTATTGAAATAAATGTAAAATCATATAAAAAAATTTAAGTGAGGTTATATACTTCCGACTTTTGTTTATTGCTACGACGATTGAAATCCCTCTCTCTCTCTCTCTCTTCCTCACTCAAACATCGCCCTTTCATACTTATGATTAAATGTCTAGATTGTATTTGTATGTATGTTGAGAGGAACGGCGTTCGTGTTTGGGGTTTTGATGTCATACAGTTCTCGCTGACACATTCTGCCTCCGCCTTCATTTTCCATTTCCAAACAACAACTTATCAAAAGTGACCAGGTGGTTTTGATATTTGCTCGGTCAATAAAGCGAAATGGAACGAAAAGTCTGCTTTGAAGAGCCAAGTGTTTCATAAATTTTTACGACTGGTTAGAAAAATTAAATGATATTAAGGTAAATCTATCACTGCTTCGTAGGCATAGTCCGATTCGACGATTGCTCATTCTGCTTACTATATAATCGGCAGTTGCAACCGGTTACTTTAGGAGGCGCACATGTCTTGCGTTTGGCAGAGGAGTCGGCAGTTGTTGTGCCGAATCCCTAATAGTAAAAATTTATGAGCAAAATGGCTCTCTGCAAAGAAAAATATGTTTTTATTCTCATTTTATTTTATTTAGCTTATCATTTGCAAATAAACAATTGAAATTATTCGCACCAATTCGTGCAGAACCTCAGGGAGGAAGAGATCTAAGTTAAGGCGCCGAGTCCAGCGCGGTGCTCCTCGAACAGCAAAGTGTGAGGGAGAAGAAAGTGAATGAGAGAGTGAGAGTGAAAGAGAGCAGGAGAGAGAGTGCAGGGGAAAAAGTGAGGGAGAGATGGAGAGAGTCAGAGAGAGAGAGCGAGAGAGAAGATGAGAAAAGAAGAGAGAGCAGGAGAGAGAGTGGTCAATATAGCGAAAAGAAACATCTCCGCCAGAGTCTCATTTGCCTGCATGCGTTGCAGATTTCATAATAATTCCTATTGGGAATGCTTGCTATCATATTGCAACGACATGTCTTCTATGGTCCCCTCGATGTTCTATCAACAAATTTCCCCATCTTTCGCCATCCCTTCGTGAAAGCGACACTTTCAAATTTAGATAATTTCTTATTAATATGGAAAAAAACAACTTCTTAATTTGCATGCATTGATGCTGCAAGCGTCGCAAGAGAAGAGAATGCGCAGTCGAGGGAGAAGGAGCGCGGGCAGCAACGGAGATGCCTGAAGCGGATGCGAAGAGTGCGAGCGAGAAGAAGGAGAGCGAAGAGGAGACGAAGCCAGTCTCCGTCACTGAGCGACCCCTTCTTTGGCGATTCCATAGTAATGAATTTACCTGTTTTGCCACCCTCAGGGGCGATAAGTATGAGTATACTAACTTTACAAGTGTTCTTTAAAATTAGTCGACAAATTCAATCATTTATTGAACAGACGCATTAATAATCTTCTAATTAGCTTGCCAGTATACAATAATACATTTCGTCATTACATAGTACCAGGGCGTTGACTTCTGGAGATCGACGATGACAGATTTGGACGAAGAAAATGTGATCGTTCGCGAGGAGAGCATACTACACCGTTTGCGCACAAGAGATCACTTTCCCATATAAACATGGTTAGGCAGAAAACCACCGTGGCAGTGAGCGATTCATTGTGAAAGAAGCTAACAAAAGACTGTGAAACTTGCACAACATTTTCTGAAATTTTTCAATAAAAATAAAACCCTCAATAATTTTAATTTAACACATTTAAAAAATGTTTTTTTTTCTTAAAATGAAAAAAAAGAATATTTTTTCATTCCAAAGATGTACTCGTTGGCGTGCTTCTTCTGCTCGTCGTCGTCTTCGATGCCTTCAAGGGAGGTGCTTCTAAAGTAACCGAGGATAGTCCTAAAGTAAATAAATAAATAAATAAATAAAGCAATTTTATTTAATTGTTCTATGCCCAAATAAATGAATTTCAAAATACGTATTAATTATATAAATAAAAATTACAAGTTACAAAGAAGTAAATTAAGTGAAATTAAAATAAAATCTAACATTGCTTCCTAGGAAATGTCCATAGATCGATTGCATCTTTTGGTTACTTTTGAATCACCACTTGTCAATGGTTACTGTGGGTCAGTTATATCACCTTTTTAAATATCTTGTCTACTTATTAATCTAAAACAAAGACGACGGAAGATGATCATTTGTGCGTAAGAAATCGCTTTCCTATATAAGCAAGGCTAGGTAGAAAACCGCCGTGGCAGTGAGCGTTTCATTCTGAAAGAGGCTTAGTCTCGCAAAAATTTTCTGACATTTTTCAATAAAAATACAAGCTTTTTTTCTAAATTTTATTTAAAAATCATAATTTATCTCCTTAAAAACTTTTTTCTACCTAAAACGAAACAAGAATAGGTAATTTGTTCTCTCCAAAGATGTACTCGTTGGCGGCCTCCTTCAGCTTGTCGTCGTCTTCGATGCCGTCAAGGGAGGCGCTTCTAAAGTGCAGCCGAGCATAGTCCTTAAGTAAATATATATTTTTAATTATTTTATGCTTAAAGAAATGAATTTCAGAATAAGCAATAATTATATAAATAAAAACTACAATTTACAAAATGAAATTAAAGTAAACACTACGATTACTTCGGCAAATAGTAACATTCAGCCATTCCCGCTGCATTCACCCAAATAGTAAAATTGCTATGGTTTCTACCGTTTGGGTGAATTAATGAATATTGCTATTTGTCCATTTCTTCGTAGACATAGATCATAAATTGCCGAGACGTCTATTGCTTCTTCTGGTTACTGTAGAATCGCCACTTGCCACCGGTTACTGTGAGAGGCTCGCGCATGTCTTGCGGTAGGCAGAGGACTCGGCCCGCTGCGGTGCCGAATCCCTCCTACAAGCTGCGCAATTCGGCTGGGATCACGCTGCAGACAAATAAGAATGGTGTTCTTCTTAACATACTTGCAGATACATACAAACTAGTCATGTAATCATATGTAAGTATGAAAGGGCGATATGTGAGTGAGGGAGAGAGAGAGAGATATTTCTATCGTCGTAGATACCTCTCCTAAAATTTTTATATCATTTTAAATCTATTTCAATTATTATTTAACTATTTATTTATTTTAACAAAACTCACAACTCCACCTGGATCGTCGGTTTCTGACAGCTGTCCTATATATAAGTATAGTTAGGTTGAAAACCACCGGCCAGTGATCAATTCGTTAGATCGAACGGTATTTTCGAGAAAACATTTTTTTTTTAAATATTAATCTCGCTCTCTCTCTACCACTCTGTCTCGCTCTCTCTCTTTCTCTCTGTCTCTTTTTTCTTTCTCGCTCTCTCAATCCTTCTTTCTCGCTCTCTCTCTCTCTCCCACTCTGTCTCGCGCTCTCTCTTTCTCTCTGTCTCTTTTTTTTCTTTCTCGCTCTCTCTTTCCTTCTTTCTCGCTCTCTCTCTCTCCCACTCTGTCTCGCGCTCTCTCTTTCTCTCTGTCTCTTTTTCTCTTTCTCGCTCTGTCTCTCTATCCCTCTTTCTCTTTCTTTCTCTCTCTCCCTCTCTCTCTCTCTCTACCACTCTGTCTCGCTCTCTCTGATTCTCGCTCTCTCTAAACTGATTTCTTCTTTCGGATTGTTTCTTCAGGGAGCAAAAAAAAAAACGAGGCTGGGGATGTCTCTGAACTGTTTTCTATTTTTTCCTTTCTGTCTATGCAATGCATAGGCAGAGAAAAGTGGATCGCCGCAGTAATACACGAGTGTGCATGAATGCGGTTGTGGCTGCTGCTGAAGCGGATGAGCAATGACTTTCTTTTTCTCAATTGCAAGTTTTATTTTAACTTTCACAAAAGGGCTCCAAATGTATAGAATTAGTATGGTTAACATACAATAGAAATATAAAGAAAAGCAGATAGAACTATTATACATTCAGCTTTTTATTATAGAAGCAATAAATATTTTTGATTAGACAAAACCTTAAAACTAGATATTTTATATTTATTTATCTATCAATTAATGTGGCCATACTTGAAGCGGATGAATTGTTTGCGCATAAGAAATCACTTTTCTATATAAGCAACCACCGTGGCAGTGAGCGATTCATTTTGACAGAAGCTGAGAGTCACAAAAATTTTCTGAAATTTGTTTTTAAATAAAATGAAACATTTAAACATTTATTCAATTTTCATTATTTACCACATTAAAAGTATGATTGTTTTTCCTAAAAAAAATTAATAACTCGGTCACTGCGAAGATGTATTTGTCGTCATCTTTGATGCCTTCAATGGAGGCGCTTCCAAAGTGTAGCCATGCATAGTCCCAAAATAAATGTTGTATATTATATATATATATATATATATATATATATATATATATATTTAATTGTTTTATGCTTAAATAAATGAATTGTTTCAAAATAAGCAATAATTACATTAGTAAAAATTACAAGTTACAAAGTTAGAAAAATTAAATGAAATGAATGTAAAATCTATCATTGCTTCGTAGGCATAGTTCATGGCCGTTGCGGTGCAGAATCCCTAACAGTAAAAATTTATGAACAAAATGGATCTCAACAAAGAAAAATAATTTTTTTTCATTTTATTTATTTAAAAATTGCAAAGAAAAAATTGAAAGAATTCATGCCAACCCGTGCAGAATGTCATGACGGAAGAGATTAAAGGTGCCGCGGTAAGCGAGGTACTCCTCGAACACCAAAGTATGAGGGAGAAGAAAGTGAATAATGCGAGTGTGTGTGAGAGAAGGAGAGAGAGAGAGAGTGAGGAATGAGACAGCTAGTGAGATAAAGAAGAGACAATGAGAATGGGAAAGATCGAGACTGTTCACCCTCCACCGTCTGATATTTGTGCAAACGGCGATTCGCACTGCAGGTGACTTGGGTTTTAAAAATTACTTCTCTTTTGCCAAAATATTATTGCGGTTTTTATATTTTTGTTTGAAAATGCAGATAATATAAACAGCTGTATATGTTTAAAAATAAAATAGAAAGAATAAAAATTGATTGTCACAAACGTCGCCGTCAGTAGAAGTCGCCGGCGCAGAAGTCAAAGGTGACGTGTAAATTTGATCTCTCTCTTTTCACTTCTCTCTCTCTCCCTTTCTTTCTCTCCCTTACTTTCTCTCTCTCCTCTCACTGCCCTTTAACGGTACAAAACACTAAACAACCGGCACGGATCACGAAGAAACATGTACATGGCTACCGGCGCCAGCTGCGCAATTTGGCTGGAATCGCTATGCAGACAACGGCGTTCTTGCCAACATATGCATATATGTACATAAAAATACAATCAAATCATCTAATCATAAGTATTTGAGGATGATATTTGAGAGAGAGAGATTTTTCAAGTCTTGGCAATATTTTATTTAAAAAAGTCGGAATATAAATATTTAACATCTCCTAACTATTTTGAATCATTTGAAATCTACTTCAATTATGATTTCAGTCTTTAAATATCTTCATCGGCGTGATTCAAATGTATCGATTTCTGACAGCTGTCCTACATATATAAGCCTAGTCAATTCGTTGAAAACCACCGGGCCGTGATCAATTTGTTTGAACAAACTGTATTTTCGGTAAAAAATTTTTTTTATTAATCACAGTTATTTACTCTCTCTACCTCTCTATTTCTCTGTATCTCTCTTTCTCGATGTCTCTTTCTCGTTCTCTCTCTCTCACTCTCTTTCTCTCTCTCTTTCTCGATCTCTCTCTCTCTCTCTCTCTGTCTCGCTCTCTCTCTCTTTCTAGCTCTCTCAAAACTAACTTCTTCCTTTGGATTGATTTCATCTGGAGCCGCAAGCGAGGCTGGGGATTTCTCTTCAAGCTGTTTTCTATCTTTTTCTTTCTATGGAATGCATAGGTAGAAAAGTGGATCGCCGCAATAATACACAATATCATAGGTATGAAAGGATGATATGAGCGTGATAGAATGCGAGAGATAGAGAGAGAGAGAGATTTCTATCACAGACGGACCGCAATTTTTGCATGCCAAACAACGGATTTTTCAATTGCGTCCCGGTATCAGTGAGAACTGTATAGCATTTAAAGTAACAATACCTGAAGAGACTACAGTTTTTTAAACAAGAAATATGGAAACTACTTTTCCTGTTAGATATTTATATACATTTGGAGCCTTTTTGGGAATTAAACTTGCAATCCAGAAAAAAACTCACCCACAGCAGCCACAACCGCATTAATGCACACTCGCATATTATTGCGGCGATCCACTTTCTCTGCTTATGCAATGCACAGGCAGAAAAGAAAAGATAGAAAACAGGTCAGAAACATCCTCAGCCTCGTTTGGGCTATAGAAGAAATCAGTCCAAAGGAAGAAGTTAGTTTAGAGAGAGCGAGAAAGAGAGATGTAGAAACAGAGTAAATAACTGTAATTAATGAAAAAATTGTTTTAACGAAAATGCCGTTCGGTCAAACGAATTGATCACGGCCCGGTGGTTTTCAACGAATTGAATAAGATTATATAGGACATCTGTCAGAAACTGAACGATTTGAATAATATGTAATCTCGCTTGAAATAATAATAATAAAATTTTTTCGATGATCACGCTCCTTTAATCGAGTCGCCATCTCCTGGTATTTCCTCTTTCTAGCAGCCTACCTGGCGTCTTTTCCGTCATATTCATATAAAATGTCATATTCTGGTCGTGGTTGCCTTGTCTCATCTCTCATCTAAACCGATGATATTTCAAGACTTTACGACCTTTACGGTTCTCATCAATGTTGCAACTATTCCCCGATAACACCTCAATAATTGCCTCCTTAATCTTCTCAGCGGAGCACCTCGGGGACGAACGAGTATTGTCGACATGTTTTTTTTTCATTGGAGTGGCTCTGATGAAAAACTACTTTCTACTTTAGATGCTGCAAGCGTCGCAAGAGAAGAGAATGCGCAGTCGAGGGAGAAGGAGCGCGGGCAGCAACGGAGATGCCTGAAGTGGATGCGAAGAGTACGTACGAGAAGAAGGAGAGCGAAGAGGAGACGAAGCCAGTCTCCGCCACTGAGAAGAAGGAAAGCGAAGAGGAGACGAAGCCAGTCTCCGCCTCTGAGAAGAAGAAGAGCGAAAAGGAGACGAAGCCAGTCTCCGCCACTGAGAAGAAGAAGACCGAAGAGGAGACGAAGCCAGTCTCCGCCACTGAGAAGAAGAAGAGCGAAAAGGAGACGAAGCCAGTCTACGCCACTGAGAAGAAGAAGAGCGAAGAGGAGGCGAAGCCAGTCTCCGCCACTGAGAAGAAGGAGAGAGAAGAGGAGACGAACCCAGTCTCCGCCACTGAGAAGAAGAAGAGCGAAGAGGAGACGAAGCCAGTCTCCGCCACTGAGAAGAAGAAGAGCGATGAGGAGACGAAGCCAGTCTCCGCCACTGAGAAGAAGGAAAGCGAAGAGGAGACGAAGCCAGTCTCCGCCACTGAGAAGAAGAAGAGCGAAGAGGAGACGAAGCCAGTCTCCGCCACTGAAAAGAAGGAGAGAGAAGAGGAGACGAAGCCAGTCTCCGCCACTGAGAAGAAGAAGAGCGAAGAGGAGACGAAGCCAGTCTCCGCCACTGAGAAGAAGGAGAGAGAAGAGGAGACGAAGCCAGTCTCCGCCACTGAGAAGAAGAAGAGCGAAGAGGAGACGAAGCCAGTCTCCGCCACTGAGAAGAAGAAGAGCGAAGAGGAGACGAAGCCAGTCTCCGCCACTGAGAAGAAGAAGAGAGAAGAGGAGACGAAGCCAGTCTACGCCACTGAGAAGAAGAAGAGCGAAGAGGAGACGAAGCCAGTCTACGCCACTGAGAAGAAGGAGAGCGAAGAGGAGACGAAGCCAGTCTCCGCCACTGAGCGACCCCTTTTTTGGCGATTCCATTGCCGTGCATAGATCTCTATTTCGCCAACCCTCCGGGGCAGTACTCACTGTTTATTTATAGTATGATAACACTAAATTTATGTATTTATTGAATGATAAATAAGAGTATACGTGTTCTTTAAAATAAGTCGAAAACATTCAAGGCATCTATCGAATGGACAGTATTGATCGGATGCATTAATAGTGTTTTAATTAACCTGCCTGTATACAATAATGCATTTCATTATTACATATGTAGTACCAGGGCATTGGTGCATTTTTATAAAAAAAATTTCATCTGTAAAATTACGGCATTAATGTGTATTTCGAAGACCTGCACGACTAGAGATCTAATAGGAAAGAGTAGTTTCCATTTGAAGATTACTTCTAAAAACTTGTGTCTATTGAGGTATAAATGCCATACAATTCTCGCTGACACATTCTGCATCCGCCTTCATCTTTCGTTGCAAAACAACAACTTATCAAAAATGACCCGGTTGTTTTGATACTTGCTCGGTCAATATAGCGAACCGAAACGAAAGCCTCTCGTTAATGCCTTGGTTAGAGCCAATAGCTTGATCTAGCATTTCGAAACGATTAATCTCCTCACGTCCCCTCGACGTTCTAGAAAGAAGAATATGATATGCATTCATACATATGTACATATGTATCAAGCAGTTAAAAATAAGTAATATTCTGGATCTTTTTTGAATTACGCACTTCCTTGAACCATAAAAAAAGGAAGAGGGGACCGAGGGAAAGAGCTTTATAAAATTAGAATTTTTCAGGGCCTCTTCTTTTTTTTGGCGACTTGTCGGAGCCAGCTCCCATCTGTGTGGCGGCAGTGGGTGTGATCTTGAGAATAGGAGAGAGAGGGGAGAGAGAGAGCGATAGAGAGAGAGAGTGAGTGAGTGAGTGAGAGAAAGAGAGTAATTTTAAGAGAAAAAAGTGAGAAAAGTTAGTGTATCATGAGAAAGGGAATCGCCTAACGTTTGAGTACAAGAAATCACTTTCCTATATATGTATGCAAGGTTAGGCAGAAAACCACCGTGGCAGTGAGCTATTCATTATGACAGAGGTTGAGGCTCGCAAATTTTTTAAAGACTTTTGTAGATAAAAATAAAACCTTTTAAAATGTCATTCAATAATCATAATTAATTTCATTTAAAAAATGTTATCTTAACACCTAAAAAACACGAATAATTCGCTCTCTCCAAAGATGTACTCGTTGGCGTGCTTCTTCTGCTCATCGTCATCTTCATGGGAGGTGCTGCCAAAGGTTAGCCGAACATAGTCCTAAAGTAAATATATATTTATTTAAATGTTTGATGCATGCGTAAATGAATTTCAAACTAAGTAATAACTATATAAATACAAATTACACGTTACAAAGTTACAAAATTTAAATGAACTTAAAGTAAAATCTTCCATTGCTACGGGCATCCAATGAGTCCATGAATCGATTGCGTCTTCTGGTTTCTCTCGAAACGCCACTTGCCACCGGTTACTGTGGGAGGCGAGCATGTATTGCGTTTGGCAGAAGAGTCGGCCTTTGCGGTAATCTCTCATTAAAGAAATTATATTATTTTATTTGATCTATTAATTGATGTAATTAACCCAAGATAGAGCGTTTGCGTATCGTCTGTTCACACAAGATCGCGTCCTATTATAAGCAAGATTAGGCGGAAAACCACCGTGTCATTCACTGTGAAAGAAGCTAAGAAAAGACGGTGAGATTTTCTGACATCCCTCTCTCTCTCTCTCTCTCGCATCTCATTGCCCTTTAACCGTACTATACACTAAACAACCGGCGCGGATCAGGAAAACTATGTACATGGGTACCGACGCCGGCAGAGCAATTTGGCTGGCATCGCGCTGTTGACAAAGGCGAACGGCGTTCGTATCAACATATGTAGGTACATACAAATACAATCAATTCATCTAATCATAGGTATGAATGAATGATACGTGAGTGAGAGAAAGCGAGAGATAGAGGGAGTGAGAGAGAGAGAGATTTTTCTATCGTCGTAGCTATCTTTTATTTTAAAAAAATCGGAATATAAATATTTATCATCTCCTAAATTTTTGTATCATTTAAAATCTATTTCTATTATTATTTCACCATTTATTTATCTTCTTCGACGTCGCGCAAATCGATTAATTTCTGACAGCTGTCCTATATAAGCCGTTTATAAGATATGTATAAAACAATACTAGATTGCAAAGCGAGTTTCCTTTATCAGGTTCCTCTATCTTTTATAAAACTAAAAAAAAATCAAATTCGCTGAACACACGGAATACTTTCGTTTCAAGATTCGTGTCGGTTGTTTGAACTACAGCCTATGAATCACTATTTGTCCCTGGCTTAACGAAAAGCTTTCCTACCGTTTCGCTTTATTGACCAAGCAAATGTCAAAACAACTGGGCGTTTCTGATAGGCAGCGGAAGATGAAGGCGAATGCATAATGAGTGTGCGAGATCTGTATGGCATTAATACCTCAAGAGACACCAGTGTTTAGAAGTAACTCTTTCGTATTAGATTTTTAGCCGTGTTGGTCTTTGAAATTCCCATTAATGCCGTAGTTTTACAGATTAAACAATTAAAAAAAATCAAAATGCGCCAATGCCCTGGTACTATGTAATGACGAAATGCATTATTGTATACAGGCAGGCGCATTAAAACACTATTAATATGTCTGATCAATACTGATTATTTGATTTTGTTAGCCCTATTTTAAAGAACACTTGTAAAATGCTAAAACTCATTTTTATCATTCAATAAATACATTGAGTGTTATCATTCAATAAATACATTGCGTGTTATCATTCAATAAATACACAGTTAGTCACCCAGAGGGTGGCGAAATAGAGATCTATACACGGCTATGGAATCGCCAAAGATGCAGTCGCTCAGTGGCGGAGACTGAAATTTATGAACAAAATGGCAAATACAAAGAAAAATATGTTTTTTTAATCATTTTATTTATTTTTAAAAAAATTGTAATAATTCGCACCAATCCGAGAATCTCGTGGCGGAAGAGTTCTAATTGTAAGGCGCTGCGGCAACTGGACATGCAACTGGACATTGAATCGCTTATTCGTAAGAAATCACTTTCCTATATAAGCATGGTTATGCAGAAAACCACCGATTCATTATGCCAGATGAAGACAGTCGCAAAACTTTTCTGAAATTTTTCAATAAAAATAGAACCTTAAAAAAAGCTTTAGTCGATAATCATAATTTAACACATTAAAAAATGTTTTTTTAATGTCTCGTAATATCTGTTTCCCAGGTCAGAAATGGCCTAAAAGATCGATTAGAAGTGGTCCCGTTCTCTGAAAGTAAGTATTATTGTTGATATAAAGCATTTACGTCCGGAGTAGATTTTCTCTCTGATCTTGTGATCTTTGAACTCCGAGTTCACTCACAAGCGAAAGCGAGACAGAGATTCGCACCTCACTGGCCTGGTCACTTCGTGCAACCGCTTCAAATCGCAGTTTCTGGATGACAATAGCGCTCGCATCGCGGCGCGGCTCTACGAACTCTACGAAGACAGTACGACGCCGATCAGAGACACGCCAAGCAACAAGTAAGTAAACAACGAAGAGAAACTATTACAGAGAGAGAGAGAGTGAGAGGTAGAGAGTGAGAGGGGAAATAGAGAAGAAAGAGAGAGAATTAAAGGAGAGAGAGAGAGAGAGAGAGAGAGAGAGAGAGAGAGAGAGAGAGAGAGAGAGAAGAGAGAGAAATAGAGAGAGAGACAAAGGAGAGAGAGAGAGAGAGAGAGAGAGGAAAGAGAGAAGAAATAGAGAGAGAGAGACAAAGGAGAGAGAGAGAGAGAGAGAGAGAGAGAGAGAGAGCAAGAAAGAGGCGATAGCCAGAAGTGAAATGGAGAGGAAGAAAGATATAGACAACCAAAGTAAGCTAAGTGCTATGTAAAAAATCTTCAGATCTATGGGATACGGCATGTACAGATATCTTGCCACGGAAATTTGGAAGAGAGCGGGCAGGAGCAACAGGACTGAGTTCATTTCTTGCATCGTGACCGCCATTCGCGAAAAGTGGCCAGAATCAGACGGTATCTACACCGGCTTTTTTGAAGTTGATGTTGAATAATTTGGCGATAAACACGTACCTGCTGTTTCCCATGCTCCAATCTAACGAAGTGTGAAGCAAATTGCGGTCAACTTGTGCCCTTTGGCAAGTAATTTCCCGCCAAGAAAGTGATATGTGGGATGACATTATAGGATAAGGTCAGTGTCAGCCATGGTTCGTTTCTTCTGTTGCTTAGTATGCGCACGGAATAGAATAGAATATGAAATGGCTAGGTTCACTATAATTCCCCTGAAGAGACGACTATGGATTCGCGAGATCTGCCAAGGAAACCCCTCCCAGGAGCCTCTGCTCTCCCATAATCTTTCCCTCTACCTGGATCCATATCTCTGCCACGTTCACTTCAACAGCAGCAACTTCCAACGAACTGTAAATGGACGTCTAGTTCTCGTCGGTTCGGCTATGCCTTTACCCTGCGAAGTCATAACAATCCAGATAAGTCATCATTTTTATACATACAATTTTATAGTCATCATTTAAATACATATAATTCCATTTGGACAAACATCAGCATCGGGTTTACCGTGAGCGTACCGTGCTGGCGTGCCAAAGGGACACATAAAAACTACATAAAAAAGGACAGAAAACTTTAGGGACCGTCTGGCTCTCGAAGTAGGGCAGGCAGCGATAGCCAGCTTCTTCTCACGGCCGGGACGTCACCGACACCTCCTCGAATCCTTCCAACACCAGCTCGGCTACGACATCTCCTCACAGCTCCGTCTCCGCTCGCGCGCCCTTCCCGACCGATTCCTGCAATGCCGAGACTATCGAATGAGAGTGCTCCACCAGGGCGATTAGTTAGCAGTAAATCAACTATGCTTGCCCTGGCCTCTCCAACTCAGCCACCCACTCTGACTCCCATATACAAAGGGGAATCTAGCGAACAAGTGACGGAGGTAAGTGATAAGGAGTAAAATGTAAACTGAATGAAAACTATTTCACCTTTAGGATGAAAGCGAGTGCGAATCGGATGACATCTTCACACAGGAAACAAGCACCTGCTGCATCCAGTCTCCTGCAAAATGCGGTATTGTACTGCTAGCAGATCTTTTTCGGGACTGTATAAAATGCGCCAAGGAGGACGTTTGTGATGTTAGTTTTCTTTAGAATCTAAATAAATTTTAGAATTTTACTTTAAAATAATAAAAATATTTTTTTAGACCATTTCTGCGCTGTTTTGAAGGTTGTTATAAAAACGGAGGGAGCAGTAATACAAGTGGAATCGACATGTCGAATCAACCGAGACCACCAACAGAAATGGGCAAGCAGCCGCAAAGTCCCAACTTCTGGAGGTTCACCCAAGGAGAAGCTATATGCTGTCTCACTCGACATAGTAGGCGCAGTGCTATCAACGTCTCATGGATACGGGGTACTATCGTGTACTACTAAATATGACGTGTAAAGGAATTTTTTTAGGCACTTGCTCCTACCATGAATGCATTGGGGGTTGCGATGATGTCGAAATCATCATTCTACGACATCCGCAATTATTACTATATTCAAGCCATCGACAACGTCTTCGAGCGAGACCATAAGTTTTGGATTGAGCGCCTACTTTCTGACAAGATCAAGGTTTGGACACTAATTGAAAAAGTGCAAATTATTATAGAATTATCATAATAACTATCAGGGTGATCCTATTCATATATGGGGGATGGGGCCTACGACAGTAGGGGATACTGCGCTCTTATCTGTCGCTACGAACTAATGGCTCTACCGTACAACACAGTAGTCCAGTATCACAGACAGAAGCGAAGCAGGTAATGATTAAATATAAAAATAAAGAAGAATCAGAATGGTAATCTGATTCAAGCATCCTCTCCTGCGATGGAGCCGCTGGGTCTTCAGAAGGCACTTGACGTCTTGCTTGGAGAACTTGGAGGAGCGGGAACGAATCCAGTTGCCACCATCACGACGGACCGAAGTCGATCCGTGGCCGCTCTTCTTCGTCCCTACAATATCAAGCACATGAATGATTTGTGGCATATTGTCCGAAATCGCACAAAAACCATTCTTGAGGTTCGCTATATTCAAAAAGAAAAATTTTTGTTTGTTTGTTTGAGATGTCTAAGAAGAGGAAATACGATGGTCTTCGTGACTGGGCAAGAAGCTTGATCAACCATGTCTACTACTCGATAACCACGTCAGGGGGAGATGGTGAACTAGCACGACAGAAATACCTCGCAACACTGAATCACTTGGATGGAATACATCAGTGGCCGAAGGTATAAAATTTAGACTAAGCGAAGGAATAAGCAAAGATTTAGAGCGCTCGCTTCCCAACATTCACGAGCTGCACGCATGGCCCACTCCCACAAGAGGATAAAAAGCTTCCCAAAGTTGCAAGAGAATGGGTCGAAGAGTAATTCGAAGGACAAGCCGATGACATTGCTCGGACTTCACCATTTTTGACCACATCGCAGGTAAGCTTGCTTACAAAATAAGCCTAATGAATGAGAGCTAGTTTAGGTGGAATCTTTCCATGGATTCTGTGCCCGATTCTGCCCAAAGGATCACTATTTTACGAAAGAAGGCACAAATCTTCGAATGAAGATTGCGATCATTGCATGGAATGGCAGAAAGCGCGAATTTGTCGATGGGCAAATTAATCAAGTCGGAACAAAGCGGGTATATAACAAGACGAGGAAGATGTACAGGGACCAAATCGTCTACAGCCCGGCTTCTTACAACTATAGGTATGTAAGTTTGTAAAACAATTAGCAATATAACAACCACTTCAATGGAGGCAGGAGATAATAGCCGAAGCTCACCTCATTCGCCAATCAATGGCACATGCCCCTTCTCGGAAGGAATGCGCTGACGGTAATGAAGATGAGAGCGACGTCGAGTTGGGGCCAGCTGATGACTTCTCACAGCTTCTCGACAACGAGGACGAGGACCCTGATGAAGATGACGAAGTTTACAGCGAAGAGTTTTAGTTGAGAATGCGAATATCCTTGACAATATATATAGTTATATTAGTTTATGTATAACAAGTCTACAAATTCAGTTCAATACTATTGTTTACTTTCGTAAGAAAATACATTATTCATGCACGGTTATATTGCAATAACTAGCAGTTTCGAATAAAGCCATAATACTTTGCTGATTCTTCGTATTAAAGTAAGAATATGTCAAAGGAGAAACCGTCCCTGCAGTTGCCAGTATCGAATCTGCGGAAGTTGTGCGATGTCCTGTTCGCAGAATCGAACGTTTCCAGTTGTCAGAAACTGAAAAATTCATCACAAGCCGACACTGCATTCAAAGTTTGAAAAATATAACATATTAGGCAAGAATTAATGGAAAAGAAATGTTGCAATGAAATATAAAGAATACTTAAAGCTGCAGTTATTTTAGCCTTCATCTAAAACGAATAACATTCATTATAGCATAAAAAGACTGATCTAAACTATCCATTGGCGGATGAGCGATGCCCAGACTGACCCGACATACAAGCCTTTAAGAAAATAAGGTTATTGCACGACCAGCTCTAAGGTAGAGAAATGATTGTAATGTGTTCAGCGAGAAATACACGCCAAATGGTTATATTTAGGAGAAACGAATTACCAAAAAGTACATTATTATAATACAAACTAAGTAAGAAAATACGCAAATGACGCTCATTGCATCACTGCAAGCGTCATGAAAATGCGCACTTTGTAGTTTGAAGTTTAAAATTTGAAAAAATTTGAAATTTTTGTAGGGCCTTCAGTTAGGGCGTTTCCAGTTGGGAGTTTTTCTTAGGAAATGTACTTTTATTAGATACGGTATTTGTTTCGTCGGATACTTCCTTTAACTGTTTGATGCATAAATAAAAGAATTTCAGAGTAAGTATTAATTATATAAATAAAAATTGCAAGTTACAAAGTTAGGAAAATTAAATAAATTAAAATCTTCCTTTGCTTCGTTGTCATAGTCCATGAATTGATTGTGTCGTCCTGTTATTGATGAATCGCCACTTGCCATCTTCCATTGCCAAACAACTATACTTATCAGAGCGAACCGGGGGTTTTGATATTTGCTCGGTCAATAAAGAGAAATGGAACGAAAACCTATTGTTAAGAGAGCTTCTCTGTAAGAGTCGAGCATGCGCTTAAGGCAGCCTGCCCCGGGAAAATTGTTTTCGAATTCATTAACAAGAATCATTTTTCTTATACAACTCGACCCGCTCTATTTAATGAGACTAATTTCATCATCATCCGATTTTTTCCCTTCGGGATACACTACCGTAACCCTGAAAATTCATTGAGCCATAAATCCGTTCAAAACCGGTTTTGAGAAACAATGCATATATCATTCAATAGCATTTCGAAAGCGCTTCAAATTTCATATAGGAACATGTTTTACTAAAATTTTATTTTGGCCGAGAAATTTGGGTCTAAATTATTTGAAGGGTCAGCACACCATTTGTATCGTCGCTATCCTTTAGCCCGAGAATTTCAGTGTTTAGGTTATTCGAATTAGAATATTCCAATAATTTTTAACGTTGAAGAATTGTGCTAAGCTGGTGCCCTATTCTTATAACTTATAACAGAACAATATAGACTTAACAGTTTATTGAAAGGGGTTCACCTTGTAGAAAATTTCACGCTCTTTCTTATGATGTATGTTTTGAAATGCGGAAATGTTTGTAAAATGGTTTTTTAAGCCTTCTAAAAGTTCAGAACGAAATTTTATAGAAATATAAATATTTCAATAAAAGTTTGTATGTAGCATTTGAAGATCTCTGTGAGAGCTCTTAGATGATATATCTACGATTTTCTGATATTAAGATTGAGCAAAGTTATGGATCGCTGAATGCGCTTGCAGGGTGCCTCGGCCGCCGTAAACGCGCCTTTTTGACCGACTCGCGCGCATTGCTCGCGTCGTAGCAAAAATTGGTACGCTCAGATTTTTCTTGAATGATACTTATTTGGTAGCAAATTTCACGCTCTTTCTTTCTATCTAGGTGCCAGGGTGGGGAAATGATCATAAAATGGTGTGCTGACCCTTCAAATAATTTAGACCCAAATTTCTCTGCCAAAATAAAATTTTAGTAAAACATGTTCCTAGATGAAATTTGAAGCACTTTCGAAATGCTATTGAATGATATGTGCATTGTTTCTCAAAACCGGTTTTGAACGGATTTATGGATCAATGAATTTTCAGGGTTACGGTAGCGTATCCCGAATGGGAAAAAATCGGATGATGATGAAATTAGTCTCATTAAATAGAGCGGGTCGAGTTGTATAAGAAAAATGATTTTTGTTAATGAATTTGAAAACAATTTTTCCGGGGCAGACTGCGCTCGAAGCTTACGGACATGCTCTCTTAAAAGCTTGAACGGCTGTGGTTTCGTCAATGTTTCTTCTTGAAAATGCGTGCTAGCAGTTATTCAATGACACATCTCCTCAAGTAACGTCGATCTTCTAACAACACCTTTCGCCGTCTTTCGCGAACCTTTCCACCCTCCTTATCCTCCTCCGCTCATAATTCAATCCTTCATTCTTACATCCCATCTCTCAGTCGTTCGCCTCTGCAACCAATGCAAAGCAATCACAGAAAGAAATTAATCCACGCTCAAATTGCTGTTTCTGCACACTTGCCTGGACCGCTAATATTTTACCTCACTCGAAATAATTTATTCGACTTGAGGTATTGTTGCTATAAATGTCATACAGTTGTCGCTGACACATTCTGCCTCCGCCTTCATCTTCTATTGCCAAACAACAACTTATCAAACATGACCCGGTGGTTTTGATATTTGCTCGGTCAATAAAGCGAAAAAAAAAAGAAAACACCCCGTTCATTGAATTCTTGGATAAATTTTTACAATTAGTAAGAAATATTGAATGAAATTATGGTAAAGTCTATCATTCCTTTGTAGGCATAGCGCATGAATCGATTGCGTCTTCTGGTTACTGCAGAATAGCCACTTGCCAACTTGTCATTTACATATCTTATTAACGGGGCAATTAGTAACTTTTCGATCAAAGCATATATTATATTGCAGAAAAAGAACCCCAGTGGAATCGTAACTTTATCATATTTATTCTAATGCTTTTTCAGAGGTACAAATTATGAAATTTAATCTGAAACTTGTGCATCAAAAGGTTAATGGTAAATTTAAAAAAATATGATATTATATTTATCAACATCGATATTAACTAGGAAAATCAATTTTATTATTATTAAAAGTGTCCTGCATGGATATAGATTTCCAAAAAGAAAGGTTTGTTTCTATTCACAGATTACTTCTAAAAACTCACAAGGGAACTATCTAAGCATAATCCAGCGGATTTTGATCGCACCTGTCCAGATCGATAGTCCAAGTCGAGAAATGATGACAACCATTTTCACTTTTTCCTAAATGGCCTCCGGCGATTTTATATTGATTTTTAAAAATTAGCATAAATTGAGGTGGTAGGTTGCTGATAACTATATTGCCATTGTCAGCGTCTAGCTTGTGATTAAAAACAGTAGCCTGTGTGGTGTAGTGGTTGCACGCTCGCTTTCTGTTTTGAAAGTCACATGTTCGAACCATATTCGGTTGAAATTTTTGCTGCAGTTTAGAAATTCAAGTTTGGAGGGTACACACAAAAAAAATTATTCCGATGAGAGGTGTCCTTTTCGCCCATGTTTGCGAATCCACAATGACCTAAATAGTTCGGAAAACAGAAAGAAGTCTTCTTCCATGTCTGGTACCAGGTGGCAACCCTATGCCTATTACGGTACTTCTGGAAATGAGGCCAGAATTAATAAATAAACTTATTATTCGCGTTCCTCGCACCAAATAACCCCCCTGTGGTGATTTTGGGGGAACAACTTTTCTCGACATTTTGGGGCAGATGTAACCTAATAGGTCATAACGGATTCGCAACTATGGGCGAAGTAAACACCTTCCAACACCTGATGCCCTTGTAGACAAGAAGAAAGCAATTGTTACACGAATTTTAAGTGTATACGTACTCTCCTCTCATCGGAATAATTTTTTTCGAATGTACTTCTCCAAACTTGAATTCCAAAACTGCAGGAGGTACAGTTGTACTATTCCCACCACAGAAGAAAACTTAAAAAAAAAACTTTTTTTCATTGAAATTCATCCCAAGGGCGTTTTGGGTACAGGGAATACGAATATCAAATCCATTTGTTATCATGAGGTCATTTTCACGGTAAGTTAGGCAAGATTAGGGAAGTAAAATGCTCACTTTGCGAGGGTTGTTGAGCGAAGTCAGAGAAAGAAATGAGTATGATATTCGCTCTCCCCGTGCCGAAAACCTCCCTGGAATGAATTTTAGCGAAACAATTTTTTTTCTGAAGTTCGACCTCGGGGGGGGGGGGAATAGTTAGTACCTGTAGCAAAACATTTCAACCGAATGGGGTTCGAACCTGTGACATTCAAAATTGTAAGCGAGCACGTAACCCACTGCGCCCCGCAGGCCTATTTAATTGCTTAAGGCAGACATTGACAATGGTAAATCCACTAAATTCTGCGATTTTATGCAAACTTTAAAAATCAATATAAAATCGCCGGAGGCCATTTAGGAAAAAGTGAAAATATTTATCACGATTTCTCGACCTGGACTATCGAACTGGACAAGTGCGATCAAAATCCGCCGGGTTATGCTTAGATGGTTCCCTTGTCATGTGCCACTTAAGGGATTGAATAAGTACATAAAAGCCATCTAGTTCTCGCTGACACATTCTGCATCCGCCATTGCCAAACAAAAATTTATCTGAAGCAACCCGGTGGTTTTGATCTTAGCTCGGTCAATAAGGTGAAACTTCGCGAAAACCTCGCGTTCACAATCAGTCTTATACAAGTGCTGGTTTCATAATATTTCTTCTAGACAATGATTTCAAGGATTTCGCGACGACGCATCTCCTCACGTCCCCTCGACCTTATTACAACACCTTTCGCAAGTACTTTTCACCCACCTTCTTCTCGTTTGTGCATAATTCAATGGTCTCAACGAGAAGAAGAGAGAGAGAGAAAAAATAAAGAATGTGTCGTGAGCTCACAATCAGACAAGAATGGTGACGCTTTCATCCTCGACATGGATACATGAACGATGGCGATTGGAAACGTATGACTCAAAAAAATAACTTTAAAAAAGAAAATTCAATATATTAAATTAAGTAGTACATATTTTCCATATACAAATTCATTCATAATACATATCAGAAATTTTGCAGGATAAATATTCCTTACTTCAAGGAGCGGCCGGAGCAACAAGGGCTAGGAAATGACCGGAAGGGTGGGAGAGATCGGCGGAATAAATGATGGCAATATAACGAGGATTTCCTCTTTAGCACATTAACAAATGGCAACAAATGGAGTCTTTGCTCACAGGCACATTCAATTTCCCCTTCTCAAAGCCACAACAACTTCCCTTAAATCCCAAATGCCAACAAGTCCTCCGGACTATATTTTCCTGAATTCCTGAGCAAATGGATCCCTGAACGCCAACAAGAATACACTTGTCCTTTCAAATATCGAATAACAACGATGTGTTTATCAACAAATGATAAATACCTGAGACATGAGTCCACGGAAGGTTGAGAGAAGAAATGCCAGCCTTCTCGACAAGGCAACAACGTCACAGAAGAATGGCAGAAGCGAGAAGTGGGAGTCGAGGAAGCAACACCAAAGGGAAAGCAGCTACTCGGAGTCACCGCACAACAGCTCGTAAGCTCACAACAATGAAAATAGGAGAAGCACAAAAAAGAAGAGAAGCTAGAAGCTTCCAGAACATAACCAAAGCTACAGTAATAGATGGAATTAAGAGCGTACTAAATAAAGATTGAGTACTTCATTATGCCATATTAATGATTAATCTTCCAAAAAGCAAATATTTGCTGAAATATTTGACACTCCAGCAACAAAAAGAAAAACAGAAAAGAAAGTCCTGAGTTAAAAATTGAATTAATTCCTGAGATAAAAGAACAATAAATTCCTGAAGGGGGGAAGAAGCCTGAACAACTGAGAAGAAAAAATTCAAGACCAGATGAGGAAAGGGCATTTGATACAAAGGGAGGGGTGATGATGAACCTCGGGCTTGCGGCAGAAATGGCAAGGGGGAGTCTCCTCATAGCAAAAGTGGCTCGACATCGGCCCGTGGACTCGTTCAGTGCAGAAGAAGCAGAGAGGGGCATTCTTAGCATATCCGCGCCTATCCTTGTAGGTGCTGACATGGTCGCAGCGAGCTGACCCTTGATTGATGCTAGAGCAGAAACAGCAACGACCGTAATCGAGAGGACGGAAGCGATGTCCTCGGAAATTGGGAGGCGGTCTCTGAATTGATTGAGATTGCTGATATTGATATTGAGAATGACCAGAAGAGGATGGGGAACCGGAAGCTGGACGGGTTTGGGAACCGAAGCGTGAATTGACAAAAGTCAGGGGCTTGATTTGTACCTTTCTTCGCTTAGCCAATGGAGAGGATGAATTCGAAAAGGGGGGAATCTCGATTTCGAGTGTTTCAGCAGAATTTTGTTTCAGTGGTGGATTGTAAGGAAGGGAATTTGATGGAGTCCGAAAAGAGGAAACCGAAACCGAAACCTGAGAGAGCGAAGAAGTGATTGGAGGATTTTCGAAGTGGAGGGAAGAAAGGGGAATTGGGGCAGATGCTGTGGTACGTGGAGCCGGAATGGGTGGAGAGGGAAGGGGGGGGTTCCTGATGTTCCTCATCACCGAATGGGGGTTCCTCATATTCCTCCTCAAGGTAGCAGCAGCCCTCCTCGTACTCCCATTCTCCATAGTCGGAAACCTGAGTTTCCTTTTCCAGAGTATCGGGTTTGGAGGAAGTCTTCTCGAGAATGGAGGAGAGCGTCTTATTCATCTCGACGAGGATGCCAGTCTGAGTCTTGTTCTCATTAAGTAGATCAGTGAGGCACTCCATCATCTGCTCGCCAAAGACAGCAGCCTGAGAGAGGGAGTTGCTAGAACGCTCAGAGGAGGGGGGACGGGATCTTGAGGGAGCCAAAAGGGAAGTGGAAGGGATCTAATGAGGCAATGTCTGGGGAGTGGGGACCGGATTAATGGACACGGGGTCGCCGGAAATGGCCGGATTCGTGATCACGAGGTCGCCGGGAGTAGTAGAGTCAAGCTCTCCAGAGAAAAGGGCATTCTCCAGCTCCTGATGGATTTCTTCGTTGGTGGGAGAGTTGGCAGGGGACAGATCATAATCGAGGATTTCCTGGAATAAAAAACACCGTTAATTCGGTTGGCTCCTGGCGAACAAAAAATGAAATTAAATATTAAAGATACCGTAATTATTGCAAAATTACCGTACTACAGAAGGGTAATAAATATAAAAAATAAAGAGAAAATTAGATTAAATAGTAATAAATATTTCTAAAAAAATCCTGAAGAGGTATCCTTAATAGTCATTTTCAGATCAGGAAATTTCCGAGTCTGAACTATCACTTTTGTCAGAACCTGAACCAGAGAGAAGCGGGGCGCGAATTTCAAGGGAATCAGATGGGAAACTGGACGAGAAATTTTTCGGCCTTACAAGATTTGAGATTAGCTGATCTTCCGCTTGGGCTAACTGAAAGTGTCCGCCCAAGTTGCCACATTCCCCGGGGCAGGTTGGAGTTTTTGATAAGAACAATTTCACCGGGTTCTGGTTGCCTGAGATTTGAAGTTGGTCCCTGAATCATATCATTTCCATGGGCCGAGGCGGCCAGATCAGAAAGGTATTCCTCAGTCCAGATACGCGCGATTTTTCCGGAATGCTCGAGGGCCGCCAAATAGTTGTTCAGAGCCTTAGCGTAAATGGCATCACCGGAATCGTGAGAGGAGGGGTCCTTATCGGTAGTTTCCACATTAAATCCGTAACTGGCCTTATCCGAATGGGGTGAAAGGAAATCAATCGGGCGGAGGGCAACAGAATCTAAATTTGGAGTTGTGGAGGAGCTGGTCATGGTGATGGGCCGGGTGTTAATGACTGATTCGATTTCCGAGAAAATTGTTAGGAGTTCGTCCAGACTGAGGAGTTTTCTACCGACTCCTTTCCTGAGGGCAGACTTGACCGAACCTATCAGACGCTCATAAATTATACCTTGCCAAGGACTGTGCGCGGAGGTGAATTTCCATTCGATTCCCTGAGAAGACAGGAAAGAGTGTACTTCCGGATTGAGGACAGAGGGGTCATTGGAAGAGTTCAAAATTCGTTCTGCGAGTTTGAAATTGGTTGCGCGGTCAGAAATGATTGAGTTGGGAATTCCTCTTTTTGAGATGAATCTCCTGAATGCTCGCAAAAAGCATGAAGTGGACAGATCTGCGGCATATTCGATATGGATAGCCCGAATTGAAAGACAAGTTGCCAGCATGGCAGAAACCTTAACCGATTCTCCCTGAGTCCTGACAAAAAATGGTCCCATATAGTCGATTCCAATGTCCTTAAAGGGTCGTTCGTAGGTGACTCTTTCTAAAGGAAAGGAAGGGACAGGGGGGTACCTGAATGGTTTTGCGTGCTCCTTTCTGCATGTTATGCATTTCCTGATGATTCCAGAGATTAGACTGCGAACCTTGGACACCCAGAAATTCTGTCGAAATTCATTCAGAATCATGTTTGGACCGGAATGGTAACATTTTTCGTGCAAGTACCATATCAGCAGAGGAACCAAAGGGTGGGAACGATCAGGAAGCATAATTGGGAATTTTGTGCCCTGAGGGAGACCAGAATTTTCAAGCCTCAAATATCCACATCTCCAGATGCCAAATTCGTCTTTGAAAGGCTTCAAGGTTTTGAGGGAGGACAAGGACATGGGGGATGAACGCTGACATATTTTCCATATTTGGTTCTGAGCATACCGAATTTCTTCGCCTGAAGGTGAGGTGCCGGAATGGTTGTTATTCCCGACAAAAATTCTCAATTTTTCGACATATCTTCCTGAATAATTTCGCAGGTTCATCCAAATGAAACGTATGACGTAAGCAAGAATGCGAGAAAGAGAGATGAAGGGATAGCGGGCGATATTGATTGCAGGGGTGAATGGTTCTGGCTCCGAAAATAAGGATGGCTGCGAGTTCTAGTTTGGGGATGGTTGGCTTGTTTTTGACAGGAACAACGTGGGAACGTGCCATGATCAGATGACAACCGGAATCAGTGAGCCAGTAGGCACAAGTACCTATGCCAGAATTTCAAGCATCCGCAAAGAGAATGAGGGTGACCTTTCTGTTATCAGGGATGTTTAATTTTCGGGGAATCTCCTGATGAAACGAAAGTGTGCCTGACAGAATTTTTCTCCAATTTTCAGAAAGATTTTCCGGAAGAGGGTCATCCCAATTCAGATTGTTTTTCCAAAGGTCCTGAATAAATTGTTTTTGCCGTAGGATGAGGGGGAGAGGAAACCAAGAGGGTCAAAGGTGCTAGCGGCCTGACTGAGGATGATTCTTTTGGTTACGGTGGGAGGATGAGTGTTGTAGGCTGGTTGGGCCACGAAGACATCGTCATTGGAATTCCATTTGATTCCGAGAATTTTTTGTTTTCCGTAATCGCCCTTATCCGAAACGGGAAGGGACTTTTGGAATGCAATATCTTCGGTGGTAATTTCCCTGACATTCATTCCCACTTCACCAAACCATTCCTTCATTTTGGAACACGCCTTTTCCTTATTCATTCCTGAAGCATCCACAATTAGGTTATCCACATACAAATTCCGGTGCAATTGAAGGAGAAGGAATTCATCCGAATCGGGGTGGAAGATTTCTACGGATTTTTCCCAATTTACACCGGCCTGAGTCATTTTTCGCTCGAGATGGTACCGAATTGTAGCGGTTAGGAGGAAAGGGGACTGGGCCAAATGGAACGCTAGTAAACCTGAACACACGCATGTTTTCCTTAGTGAGGGGCTTTGTAATGTCCTTAATCCAGAGAAATCGAAATAGATCTCTTTGATCTTCCTGAATTCTCACCTGAAGGAAGGCAGCCTGAATGTCACCCATAAGCAAAGATGTGGCAAGTCGGATACGAATGAGGAGAGGGGGATTTGTTGGATGTTTGCATCTCCTGGTGGCATCAGGGCATTCAGGGAGACTCCAGATTTTTCATTAGCTGATGCATCAAAGACGACTCGAATTGGTTTCTTGGGCTTTCCGGGACGGAGGACTCCATTGTGGGGCATGTAACAAGAAACCGTATTAGGGGAATCCTGAACAGAAATGACATCATCAATTTGGCCTTCCTTAAGGTGCTCCGAGATAACATCGTTGTAATGGGCAATCATATCATTCCCTTAAGTCTCACCCAAGCCATATTGAAATTTCCGCTCAGGTTTTTGAGTGACTCCGGAAAGAAATACCTGACATAATAACGACCATCCCTGAATTCCACATTTTTCCTGAAAAAGTCTTGAACATCCTGATTTTGTTTGATGCGCTGAATTTTTTCGGGACGCATTTCATCTCCCCTTCCAGCCTCATCTAATTCAAAAAATGAGTTGACGCGGGAATTGAATTCCTTAGATTCCATGAGAAGGAGGGAGATTGCATTTTCTGATGGATCTGATTTTTTCCGACGATAGCCATCCGGAAGGGACCGAAAATTGTTGGGAGGATGACCATGGAACTGGGGAGCATCTCAATTGTTTGACCTGGGGAGAGGATGAAGGGATGTAGTCTAGTCCTACGAGTATGTCTGGCGGCGCCCTGTCCGCCAGGCTTTCCTCATCGAAGATTGTCCAACCCCTGCGGCGGAGCTCCGCCGCATCTGATGGGTCCAGAGTACCAGGGGAAATCGAAGAGGAAATCTTAGTATGGAAGACCATGGCATTCATGTCGATATTGGGTCCGGAGGAGGGCTTGAGAGTGACTGAGACAACTTCATGTTTTTTCTTTCCATCCGTTTTTCCACCTAAACCGAGAATGGTGGTTTCCTGAGTGTATAAGGGGCGGAGGCGGGCACGTTTGGCGAAATCAGGGGACACTAGAGTTTTATTGGAGCCTGAATCGATCATAATCAGTGCCGGAACTTGAGAGCCCTTATCATCCACAACAATACCGTGCGCAGTCAAATGACAGGTATTTTCTGATGGATCTGATTTTTTCCGACGATAGCCAACCGGAAGGGACCGAAAATTGTGGGGAGGATGACCATGGAACTGGGGAGCATCTCAATTGTTTGACCTGGGGAGAGGATGACCATGGAACTGGGGAGCATCTCAATTGTTTGACCTGGGGAGAGGATGAAGGGAATGTAGTCTAGTCCTACGAGTATGTCTGGCGGCGCCCTGTCCGCCAGGCTTTCCTCATCGAAGATTGTCCAACCCCTGCGGCGGAGCTCCGCCGCATCTGATGGGTCCAGAGTACCAGGGGAAATCGAAGAGGAAATCTTAGTATGGAAGACCATGGCATTCATGTCGATATTGGGTCCGGAGGAGGGCTTGAGAGTGACTGAGACAACTTCATGTTTTTTCTTTCCATCCGTTTTTCCACCTAAACCGAGAATGGTGGTTTCCTGAGTGTATAAGGGGCGGAGGCGGGCACGTTTGGCGAAATCAGGGGACACTAGAGTTTTATTGGAGCCTGAATCGATCATAATCAGTGCCGGAACTTGAGAGCCCTTATCATCCACAACAATACCGTGCGCAGTCAAATGACAGGTATTTTCTGATGGATCTGATTTTTTCCGACGATAGCCAACCGGAAGGGACCGAAAATTGTGGGGAGGATGACCATGGAACTGGGGAGCATCTCAATTGTTTGACCTGGGGAGAGGATGACCATGGAACTGGGGAGCATCTCAATTGTTTGACCTGGGGAGAGGATGAAGGGAATGTAGTCTAGTCCTACGAGTATGTCTGGCGGCGCCCTGTCCGCCAGGCTTTCCTCATCGAAGATTGTCCAACCCCTGCGGCGGAGCTCCGCCGCATCTGATGGGTCCAGAGTACCAGGGGAAATCGAAGAGGAAATCTTAGTATGGAAGACCATGGCATTCATGTCGATATTGGGTCCGGAGGGGGGCTTGAGAGTGACTGAGACAACTTCATGTTTTTTCTTTCCATCCGTTTTTCCACCTAAACCGAGAATGGTGGTTTCCTGAGTGTATAAGGGGCGGAGGCGGGCACGTTTGGCGAAATCAGGGGACACTAGAGTTTTATTGGAGCCTGAATCGATCATAATCAGTGCCGGAACTTGAGAGCCCTTATCATCCACAACAATACCGTGCGCAGTCAAATGACAGGTAAGAGAAGGGGAAGGGAGGGTGGCAGCAGTGATGACACTTTCTTCTACCTTTATCTTCCTGAGAGTGTGAATTGAATTCCGCAAGGGAGGTGAGAGTGTGGGAAACCTTGGATGGAATGGGCGCTGGGAAGAAAAGCTGAGGACAAAGGGAGAGGTGGTGTTTCCCTGAACAGACCTTACAGTTTTCCTTACAATTCGCCAGAGTATGATTGGGAGAGAAACAAGCAATGCAAAGTTTCAGATTGGAGGCGGCATTTGTTCTCTCCTGAATTGTTTTGAATGTCAAACATCTAGTCGACAGAGGATGCTTGTGGCATAATTCGCACTCTTTTTCAACCGGAGAGGAAGGCCGGAGGGAATTGGGGGGCTTGCGGGGTTTGTACTCTCGCTGGTTTCCCCGCTGTCTTTCAGCCGAATGGAGGATATCACATTGCTCGGGGGGATCACTGAAATCTTCTTCCGATTCTGATTCGCCCTCATAGTCCTGATCATTTCCGCAATTGACAGTGTATTTTTGGAATTCGGGTTTTCCCGGATTATTCCTATCCTGACGGGGCCTGAATTTTCCAAAATTGCGATTTGCATTCGAAGGTTGGAATCGGGACTTATTGAAATGAGGGGAGGAAGAGGGGACATCCTGATTTTGCTTCGAATTGTTCCTCAAAGATAATTCGCTAAATTCCCGCACCCTGAGATTTTCTTCAATGGTATCATAGATGAGGTCGAGTGTTTGTTTCTCCCCGAAAAGGTTGGAAAAGACATGTTTTCGGGTGGAGATAGGGAACTTTTCAATGATTTGTTGATGGAGCACCAAATTGTCGTCGACCGGAGTGAATCCCTTAAGCTTATTCGTGATTTGCCTAATCAAATATAACTGATCGAATTGAACCCTGGTGACATCCTGACAGAGGGACACCTGAGAAAGTTGTTGCATGAGAAGGCTAGCATGAGCTTCAGTGTTGCCGTATCGCCTAATCAATTCACTACGTGCGCGTTCATAATTATCTCCAGAGGTGATAATTTGCGAGATGAAAGACTTTGCCGAATCAGAGAGACATTCCTTAAGATACCGAAACTTTTGGAAGGGTGACAGGGATGGATCATAGTCAAGAGCCTCATCAAATTCTTCCAGAAATGTGTGGAAAATGGTGAGATTGTCTCCTGAAAATTTGGGTAATTTTAGAGGGGGCAAAGTATGTTGACGCTGATGTGAAAGGGCTTGAGCCAGAGTACTAAGGATTCCTAATTCCTGACTCGGAGCATTGGCTGAATGATTCTGCTCCTGAAAATGATGATTCGAATTCGGAATGTGAGGGGCAGTGTTCGGGTTACGGTAAGATGGGTCAGGAATACGGTAGGGTGGGTCCTGGGTACGGTGAGAGAGGTCCTGAGTACGGTAGGAGGGATCCTGAGTACTGTAAGGGGGGCCCTGAACACCATAAGACATCTCCTGATTACGGTAAAATGAATCAGGGGTACGGTAGGATGGTGCCTGAAACTGAGAAGCATTGGTATTCCTATAATCCCCAAAATTGGTATGATTGGGTGGGGTGAATGTGGGGTAGATGTGTGGTTTGGCACCAGAAGAATCATCATTCCTGAAATCCCCGGATATTGGCTGGTATGGTGGGGGAGGAGGAATGAAAAGAAGAGTAGGCGACTCACGCCTATCTCCAGCCGGAAAGGAGGAAGGAGGGCGGTGAGAGTTGACATGTGTCATTGTCTGAAGAAGGAGCGGGTGGAGGGCCTTAAGATATTGATTGGCTGAGTCAGCAATACGAGCCAGATTTCCAGAAATATTATCAAAGGAATGGCGAGACGGGTCCCTGATTTCCCACTCTTCTAAAAGAGCAAGAGCATCGACAGTGACAGTAGAATGTTTTCGAGCAGCAGTAAGATAGTTGTTTCGCTTTTCGAAATAGCACAGCGAATAGGACAGGGCATCAGAAATAAAGTCTTCGAGGGCCTGAATTTGATTCGAAATTTCCTGATGATTATTTAGCTGAGTCCATGAGTTCCTGAGATCAGAGAAATGATTTAAGCAGGACAGAAGGAAGCTGTTAATTTCAGCAACATATGCGGCGAAAGAATCAAATTCAGATTGGAAATCGAAAAAAATTTTGTCTTCCTGAGGATTCGGAGTGGTGCCGGAAGGGTCATGGTCTGTTCGGGAAGGACCATTTCCCTGAGAAGCAACCGTGGGTGAGGAGGAATTCACATTCAACGGGTCAAAGAAGGAAATGAGAGCGGCATCCTGATTGCTGGTTTTGGACGCGCCTGACTTTGCCGTGAATGATGGCGCTAGAGTGGAAAGCGGTGAAAGGGCAGTAGAAGGAAGAGAAACTGGCACCGTGGGGTTTCCCTGAATATTTCGTGGGGCCACGGGATGAGAAGAAGAGGGGCTGAACCTTGCAACAGGAATTGGGTTCGCCCTGAGTCCATATCTGGAAAGGGTTGATCGGTTCTGAACAATTGGAATACGCGTGGTAGAATGCATATTTGAACCCGGATTGGGTGTAATACCTGAATTTGGAACAGGGGGACGCACCATATCAGAAATTTTGCAGGATAAATATTCCTTACTTCAAGGAGCGGCCGGAGCAACAAGGGCTAGGAAATGACCGGAAGGGTGGGAGAGATCGGCGGAATAAATGATGGCAATATAACGAGGATTTCCTCTTTAGCACATCAACAAATGGCAACAAATGAAGTCTTTGCTCACAGGAACATTCAATTTCCCCTTCTCAAAGCCACAACAACTTCCCTTAAATCCCAAATGCCAAAGCTACAGTAATAGATGGAATTAAGAGCGTACTAAATAAAGATTGAGTACTTCATTGGGTCATATTAATGATTAATCTTCCAAAAAGCAAATATTTGCTGAAAATATTTGACAATACAAAACATGTTATGTGTATTTCGCCCAAATCAAAGAGAGATGACTTCTGGGGTTTGACGATGAGAGATTTGGACCACAGGTGTTAACGGCCCGGCCCGGCTTGAAACGAATGTTGGCCATATGTTCAGCGAATTTGATTTTCTTTTAATTTTATGAAAATTAAAGGAACCTGATAAGGGAAACTCGCATTGCAACCATTTATCTAGTATTGTTTCATACATATCTTATAAACGCAACAATTAGCAATTAGGCGATCCCGGCATATATTTATTATTTTGCAGAAAAGAACCCTAGTGGAATCGTAACTTTATCACATGTATTCTTACGCTTTTTCAGAGGTACGAGTTAGGAAATTTAATATGAAACTGGCGCATCAAAAGACTAGGGGTAAATGTTAACAATGGCATATCATATTATATCGACATCGCAATAAATAAACTTGAAAATGCAATTTTATTATTACTAAAAGTCTCCTGCATGGATATAGATTTCTAAAATGAAAGATTAGTTACTATTCATAGATTACTCCTACAAACTCAGATGCCACTTGAGGTATTAATGCTTCTGTTCTCGCTGACACATTCCACACCTGCATTCATGTTCCAAACAACTATGTACTTATCACATTTGCTCGGTCAATAAAGCGAAATGGAACGAAAACATCTCGTTTGTTGAGAGCATAGGATAAATGTTTCATTAATTTCAACTATTGCTTATTGTTAGAAAATTAGATGAAATTAATGGTAAGGAAAAATCTACCATTGCTTCGTAGACATAGTCCATGAATCGCCGAGACGTCGATTGCTTCTTCTGGTTACTGTTGAATCGCCACTTGCCACCGGCTACTGTGGGAGGCGCGCATGTCTTGGAGTAGGCAGAGGACTCGGCCCGCGGCGGTGCCGAATCCATGCCAGTTGAGTATTCGACTGGCATCGTGCTGCTGACGAACGGCGTTCTTGCTCAACATACATACAAATACAATCTAGTCATCTAATCATAAGTATGAAAGGGCGATGTGCGAGTGAGAGAGAGAGAGCGAGAGAGCGAGAGATTGATAGAGAGAGATTTTGCTATCGTCGTAGCAATATTTTATTTAAAAAAGGAATATATCATTTTAATCTATTTCAATTATTATTCCATTATTTACTTATTTTAATACATCTTGTCTGACACACAAATCGATATTTTTTTGACAGCTGTCCTATATATAAGCCTAGTTAGATTCAAAAACCACCGGGCAATGATCAATTCGTATGAGCAAACTGTATTTTCGTTTAAAAATGGTGTTTGTTAATTACAGTTATTTACTCTCTTCTCACAATCAGTTTCTCGCTCTCTCTAAGCTAACTTCTTACGAACAGATGCAACTTTAATGCTAATTAAGCAAAAAACATTGAACTCTCGAGCCTCTGGATTGATCTCCAGTTTTGTTTAAACAATATATCCACTTAATAATCGTCACAAAGCGTATCCCTCTCAATATACATATGACGCGATTTTCGAGAGTTTCAAAATGGAAGGGGATCCGGCCAAAATCGACAGACTTGTATTTTGTACAAAAGTCCCTGAGAGGTGTTTTCTGGTATGAGGAATGGATTGGATGTGGGCTAGTCATCAGAAAATGGCTCACAGGCGAGCCAACAATGATACTGCGCCTCGAAAATGATGATTAAACCGAATTCTGGGATGCCCGTATACCGACGCAACCTATACTTTACGGGTTTTCAACCAACATTTTTTTCTCTGCGCCACGCTATTTCGCTGTGTGGGGCAGCATGGAGAAGGGCATGTGTTCGTGAAATGTTGGCTAACAATGAGGCTAAAACTGAGGTTACTGACTTCAGGTAAAAAAGGTTAACCTGAAGTTTAGCCTCATGTTGACCACATTTCGCTCCCTGCTTACTGTGACTATGTATAGTTTGTAGTCGCACTCTATTTATCTCTGTATGTACGCTCCCTCTTCTCCTTCTTGTTCTCGCCCCTTTCGCTGTCTCGTTCTCTCTCGCTCTAGGTAACTCCGCCCCCTAGCTGTACTGTACTTAAGTCCCGATTATGACTAATCTAGAGGCTTCTCCCCGGGGGTGACCGGCCTTAAGCTGGTCTGCCTCTTTCCTTTCTTCCGTCCTCCCGCCGTCCTTCCCGTTCCCCTCAACGACCACCACGCCTCGGGCCCGACTCCCTTCCCTGTCGCCAGCGAGGATCCCTTCTCCTCGCCCGCTTCGACTCGATCTCTCTTTGTCGATTAACCCCCTGTCGATAAACTTGTCTGACTCTGAACCCTGTCGCCTCTGAACGGAACGAATCGTACGCAAGAAGGGACGCGTATTGACTTTACCCTCTTAGCGGTCACTCTTCTATATATCTCGCATAGCACTGTTCCACACAAGCACACAGCAGTTGTCGAGATGGCCCTCCTTTTCCTTCGGCGTTGAAAATCATCAAACATGCAGTACCGTCGTCTGTATCCCTATGTATCACTTGCCTGGTCACGAACACTCATCAGACGGTTGTCGCGGATAGGTTCGGAACCAGCCAGAAGGTCATCTCGAACATCATTACGCGAGTCGTAGAAGTATTGACGAGCGCTGCTGTCGTCAACCGCTTCATTAGTTTTCCTGTCCACGACGTCGCATGGAGGACTCATGTTGCGTGGGGATTCTCCCGGTATGCTGGTTTACCGAACGTGGTTGGGGCGAAGAGTTGAGGATGTTTTAAGAGTTCAGGGTCTCAGTTAATGTTAAGGAGTTTAAGAAAAATACAAAGTTAAAGAGCTTACGAAGTTATGCAGTTATGCTAAGCGATGAAGTTTAAGAGAACGCTTGTTACCGGCCAAGTTTTTGATGGGAGCACAGGCAAGCAGAGGACATTTGGTACGGAAAGTTCTTGTAAAGTGGAATAAACAAAACATCAAGAATTGGCATAGTGATTTTATTATGCTTTTTCTATTTCTAATGGGCCTGGTTCAGAGCGCTCTCAAGGAATCGCAAAATCTGCGATTCCAAGCGTTTGCAAAGAACAGCAAAAATAGAGCGGCCAGGCTCACAGGCGAGCCAACAATGATGCTGCGCCTCGAAAATGATGATTAAACCGAATTCTGGGATGCCCGTATACCGACGCAACCTATACTTTACGGGTTTTCGACCAACATTTTTTTCTCTGCGCCACGCTATTTCGCTGTGTGGGGCAGCATGGAGAAGGGCATGTGTTCGTGAAATGTTGGCTAACAATGAGGCTAAACCTGAGGACTGACTTCAGGTAAAAAAGGTTAACCTGAAGTTTAGCCTCATGTTGACCACATTTCGCTCCCTGCTTACTGTAAAGGGGACTATGTATAGTTTGTAGTCGCACTCTATTTATCTCTGTATGTACGCTCCCTCTTCTCCTTCTTGTTCTCACCCCTTTCGCTGTCTCGTTCTCTCTCGCTCTAGGTAACTTCGGACCCTAGCTGTACTGTACTTAAGTCCCGATTATGACTAATCTAGAGGCTTCTCCCCGGGGGTGACCGGCCTTAAGCTGGTCTGCCTCTTTCCTTTCTTCCGTCCTCCCCGCCGCCTTATATAGAAGAAGACAAATATGGTTAAAAAAATTTAAGTCCACAAGCAATCTCCCGGCATCAGAATAATTTTTTTACATTTACATTATCAAATGTGAATATCCAAAACTATAGCAAAACGTTTGCACCATATGGGGTTCGAACCGGTGATACTCAAAACTAGAGGCGAGCGCGCAACCTACTGCGCTACGCAAACCAAATTTTCAGTGTTAAGCAAGATACCGACAATGGCAAACATCGGGTCAGCAGCCGACATCCTCAATTTATGCAAATTTTTAAAAATCAATATAAAATCGCCAGAGGCTATTTAGGAAAAATTAAAAATGCCAGAATCATTTTTTTCGACCGTATTAATCGATCTGGACAGGTGCGATCAAAATCCGCCACCTTACGCTTAGATGGTTCCCTTGTAAGTGCAATAAAAAAAAGTATATATATATATTAAAAAAATAAAAAGTATTTTTGATAGTTTGAATGCTTTAAAGGATACATAAAATTACAAAAAAAACTGAGAGTAAGAGGAGAGTGGGTAAGAACTGATAGAACTGTATCTCTCTCTTTTTATGAGTTGTAAATGTATATATTTAATATTCTTTCATGTTTTCTTGGAATGTTGGCTTAGATTTTTCAGTCAGTAACTTGAGGTGAAGAACTGGGAGTGAGAGAGCATGCATATTGGAGAGACTCTGCTTAAAGAAGGGCGATCACCGAAAAATTGCAATTGTATGTTGAAACGTGCAAAGGTTTTAAACGGAAGTCCATTTAATTACTCAAAAAAGTACGGTAGATGAGATCGCTAAGTAACGCTGGTTTCGAAGCGAGAAGTTATTGCTCGTTTACTAATTTCATACTGTTTTGCATAATATTTTTTAGTTTATTGTAGAATATTCACATACGAAAGAAATAAAGCATGAAACAAACAAATGTTTCAAAATATTTGTAAACTTAATCTTCCCGCGATGAGTAAGTGGCAGCAAATCTACTGTCGAGTGCTGTAACACCACGTTTTTGCACTGGCACCAATCACAAATTCATTCAAAAATTGCATTTTCAATTATCTTAAACTTGAATATGGAACTTTTTTATGCTTTTTCATTTGCCTTTTCTTTTTCCTCAAGCCCAAGACTATTCGAAAATAGCTAAGATGTTTCAGAAATCGGCAATTACTTTTCGGTGATCGCCCTCCTTTAACATGAGGATAGGAATCTTGACGCGGTCCGCATTGGGTCAAGATTCCTAGCCTCATGTTAAGCAGAGTCTCTCCAATATGCATGCTCTCTCACTCTGTCTCTTCTTCGCCTCATGTTGATCCCTGACGCTAGCCACAAAATTACATCAGGCTAACTGTGAAGGAACGGGCATAGACAAGAAGAGTAGCTGTAGATGAGAGAGATTCAGAGAGGTTAACCTCATGTTAGCAGAGGTGTCAACGGCCCGGCCCGGCCCAGCCCGGCCCGGCCCGGCCCAGCCCGGCCCGGCCCGGCCCGATGGGCCGGCCCGTAGGCCCGTTTGGGCCCGATTACTTGAGAAATTGGTGGATTGGTCAACTGATTTGAAATTTTATCCACGATTTTTTTCAAATGTTTGACTTATTTCTCTTCAAATGATTTTCTTCAAATAAATATGATTAAAAAACATCACCTTTTAAAAATTCTTGTAAGAAATCTCTCGAAAAAAATCATTTGGAGAAAAATTATGAAAATCGGGCCGGGCCCAAAATTCTAAGGCCTGGAAAAGTACGGGCCGGGCCGGGCCGAGTGTGTGGGCCCGATTAGCCGGGCCGGCCCAAAAATGTTAGGCCCGTTGACACCTCAGCATGTTTGTTAGTAATCTCAGGCTTATTGTTAGCCTCAAAAAAGAGACACTTTACTACGGCGGCAGATGTCACTGCGCCGCACGTTTTTGAGATATAGGAATGAAAATATGCACTTTAATAGCCAAGATATAAACAACGAAATAAAAAAAACTTGAAAATGTTTAATTTTTAATTTTTTATAGAATTTAATGTTTTGTGGAGCTCAGAATTAGAAATACACAACACAAAAAAAAAAACACAAAAAGGAATAAGAAGAACATTTTAGCGCTGACTGGATTTGAGAATCGTGAAGCTTGGCGCCAAGCTTCTTACCGCGATAGCCACCAAGCAACATGAAACAATGTGCAGTATATCAAGTTAAATTAAATGCATCCAAAACAAATAAAAATGGTTGTTTTATAAAACAACAAACACGAAAAGCACATCAGCGTCGAAATATTACGAAAAAAAATGATGAACGACACTGGTGCGAAGGTTCGTTCATCATTTTTTTCCAAAATGTTCGTCGACGATTAGAAAAGTAAGCTTTAATGTGGAACAGTGGAGAGAAACAGACAAACATGCTCCCCCATTACTCCAAAAACTCTCCTATTTTTGCACTCTATTTCTCCAACGATGAACGTTCATCGCTGCTTCCATCGCTCAGCGTTGAGCGAAAATTTTAAACGCTAGAAAATTTTCGACTAACTCCCGTGTATAAAAATATAAACGATCTTTCATATCAGCGTTCATCTCTTGTTCATCTAACGTTCGTCCATCTTCGATAAGATTGCATGTGCGGCTGTTCTCTGCTTGGCTAATATTTCCTATAGATCTTGAGAATGCTTGCTCTAGCATTTCGAAACGACTAATCACCTCACGTCCCCTCGATGTTCTAGAAAGGTAAATATAATATGCATTCATACATACATATGTATTCACATATCAAACAGTTAGAAATAGGTAATATTCTGAATCTTTTGCATTACGCACTTCCTTCAAACATAAAGAAACGGAATAGAGGGATGAAAGAAAGAGCTTCCGTTGACTAGATAAAAGGATACAAAATGATAATTATTGTTCTTTTTGTATGATGCACGGCTTAGAGTAAAAGGAGCATCACTTTATATTCTCCCCATCCAGAACAAATCACCTTACAATCATTTTTTCCTATATTATAATGAAAGTTATTAAAATTAGAAAAATAGAATATTGCAGGGCCTCTTCTTTACGAACAAGTCTGAGCCGCAAACGGCGGAGCCAGCACTGGACACGAATGATATCTGTGTGGCGGAAGCGGGCGAGATCTTGAGAATGAGAGGGAGAGAGAGGAGGAGAGAGAGTGAGAGAGTGAGAGAGTGAGAGGGAGAAACAGAGAAAGAGAGTAAAAGAAAGGGTAAAGTGAGAGAAAAATTAACGAATTAGAGAGCCAGAAAAAGAGAATGAGAGAGACTGAGAAAATGAGAGTGAGAGAGATTGAGAGATAGTCAATGAAAGGAGAGAGAATAGAGAGAAAATAACGAATGTGGAGTGAGCCCAATTTTAGGCAAGAATGGTGACGCTTTCGTCCTCGACTTGTATACGTGAACGGGGTGATGGGAAAGGTTTGACTAAAAGAAAAATATCTAAAAACAGAAAATTAAATTAATTAAAAACATATTTTCCACGTACAAATTCATAATTTTATAGTAAAAAAACTTTAAAGCAAGTATAAATTTTGGGGCTTTCAAAAGAATTACAAAAAGAATCATAATACATGAGTATTTCGCAAAAATCAGTGAGAGATGACTCTCTGGAGATCGACGATGAGAGATTTGCCCGAAGGAAATGTGAGAGTTCGCGAAGAGCGGCTCAGAGCTCAAAGAAGAAGTGCCACTTGGGTATATAAGGAGGCCGATTAGGCGAGGGCGCGAATTTCAGTTACTTTTCTTTAAAAAAAAAAGTCGGCATGTAATCTCTCGTAAAGTAAATTACAGTCCCGCCCAACATTATGGGGTCACGAATGCATTGAATATCTTTAATATATTCTTAAGATTCTCTTGCACTGTGGCTCGTAGAAGCAATAGTTCGGGTAATGTTTATATTTTCTGGCATCAGCATTTTTTTCTCTACCGAATGCATGTAGCAATTCTTAAAAAATATCAACTTTTTTGTCATGAATTTAAATGTGATGTTGAGTGCGTTTGGTGCCAAATTTTTAGGGTGCAAACGTGGGTTGTGCAATTCACGGGTTCTTTGGCAAGTAGCCGAGAATTTTGAGACGGAATTTCCAAAACTGCAAGACTGCAGCCAGCAAAAGTATTGCTCCAGTTAGGATTCGAACCTGTGGTATTCAAAACAAAAATCAAACGAGTAAACCAATGCGCTACACAAGTCATGTGCTGACTCCAAAGCCCGACGTTGACATCAACCATCCTGAGCCTTTTTTCTCCCTCTCGCTCTCCCACTCTTTCTTTCTCTTTCTCTCCATCTCTCTCTCTCTCTCTTGAATTGAACCGGCGACACTCAAAATGACAAGCAAGAGGGCAACCTACTGCGCCACACAGGTCACGAATGACACCTCAAGCCAGACACTGATGATGGCAAAACAGTGATAGCCACCTACAACCATCTTTTTTCTATCGTTGCCTTTGCTTCGAGTGATCCCTCACTTTGGGCTTTAATCTTTCTCTTGGCAAAACCTTTGCACCGGTTGGGAGAGACACAGAGATAGTGAGAAAGAGAGATAGAGAAAAAGAGAGATAGAGAGAAAGAGAGATAGAGAAAAAGAGAGATAGAGAGAAAGAGAGATAGAGAAAAAGAGAGATAGAGAGAAAGAGAGATAGAGAGAAAGAGAGATAGAGAGAAAGAGAGATAGAGAGGAAGAGAGATTGAGAGAAAGAGAGGAAGAGATATCACTGTTTTGCCATCCACTGAAAAAAAGGATTGAGGTAGAGATTGAGTAGAGAGAGAGATGGAGAGAAAGAGAGAGAGAGAGAGAGAGAGATGGAGAGATGTCAACGTCGGGCTTTGGAGTCAGCACATGACTTGTGTAGTGCATTGGTTTACTCGCTTGCTTTTTGTTTTGAATACCACAGGTTCGAATCCTAACTGGAGCAATACTTTTGCTGCAAATGATAGATTTCACCTTAAATTCATTTAAACTTTCTTTTAACTAATGATAGATTTCACCTTAAATTCATTTAAACTTTCTTTTAACTAATAGAAAAAAATTATGAAACGGATAGCTTCTATAAACAAGATGCTTCCGTTCCGTTTTGCTTTATTGACCGAGCAAATATCGGGTCGCTTTGCTAAGTATAATTGTTTGGCAATGGAAGATGGAGAATGTGTCAGCTAGAACTGTATGGCATTTAAAGCTCCAATACCAAGTTTTTAGAAATAATCTGCGAATAAAATGGCGTTCTTCTCAACATACATACAAATACAATCTAGACATCTAATCATAAGTATGATAGGGCGATATTTGAGTGAGTTTTCCGGAGATCGACGATGAGAGTTTGCGCAAACAAAATGTGATCGTTCGAGCGAAGAGAGCGGCGCAGAGTCCAAAGACGGCCGAGTAGGCGAGGGCGCGAATTTCTGGTACTTTTGTTTATTAATATCTCATGAAACAAATTACATGACTTTTTTATATTTTATCTACTGATTACAAAGACGCCCTCACGTTCCCTCCATGTTCTTCTAACATCACCTTTCGCCATATTTCGCAAATACATTTCACCCTACTTCTCCTCCTTCGAGCATAATTCAATCTTTCATTCTCACATCACATCTCTCCGTCGTTGGCCCCCGCAATTAAAGGAAAGCAATCACCGAAAAACAAACTAATACATGCTCAAACAGCTGTGCCTACCTACACCTGGCCCTAGACCGCTCTCTCATTTTCCCCATGCTATTTCGCAGGTCGCATCCAACCGCAGTAATTGAAAATTTCTCATAATAATATGTTATCTCACTTGAAATAATTTGTTCGATGGTCACGCTCTTTTAATGCCTCCTTGTATTTCCTCTTTCTAGCAACCGACCTGGCGTCATTTCCGTCATATTCATGTAAAGAGTCGTCGCCTGATTCTGGCCCATTGTTGCCCTGACCCATCCCTCATCTCCACCAATGATGATACTATTTCAAGATTGCACAAGACCCTTCCGGCTCACATCAATCTTGCAGTTATGCTGATTAATCTTATTATCTGGGTACCTCGGGGACGATCGAGTGTTGTCGACATGTTTTTTTTCATTGGAGTGGCTCTGATGAACAACTACTTTCTACTTTAGATGCTGCAAGCGTCGCAAGAGAAGAGAATGCGCAGTCGAGGGAGAAGGAGCGCAACGGAGATGCCTGAAGTGGATGAGAAGAGTGCGAGCGAGAAGAAGGAGAGCGAAGAGGAGACAAAGCCAGTCTCCTCCACTGAGCGACCCCTTCTTTGGCGATTCCATAGCCGTGCATAGCTCTCTATTTCGCCACCCTCAGGGTGTACTCACTGTGTATTTATTGAATGATAACACTCAATGTATTTATTTAATGATAAATATAAGTATACGTATTTTACAAGTGTTCGCTGACACCTTCTGCCTCCGCCTTCATCTTCCATTGCCAAACAACAACTTATCAAAAGTGACCAGGTGGTTTTGATATTTGCTCGGCCAGTAAAGCGAAACGCAACGAAAACATCTCGTTTGTTGGGTGGAAACTCTTTCATAAATTTCTACTATTAGTTAGAAAAATTAAATGAAATTAAGGTAAAAAAATTTATCATTGCTTCGAAGTGAGAGAGATAGCAATATTTTATTTTAAAAAAAAGTCGTAGTAAACAAAGCCCAGGTATCGGAAGAAAAGTCAGATAGCGAGGCCGCGAAGCGGCCGAGCATCCAGCCGGTGAAGCGAGCGCGAACCGGCTGGTAAATAATATTCTGGAAAATAATATTCTGGATCTTTTGCATTGCGCACTACTTCGAGCAATAAAAAATGGAAGAAAGGACCGTAAAAGAGTTTCCGCTGACTTGACAAAAGGAGAAAAAATGATAATTATGCTTTTTTTTGCACGCACGGTAAAATGAGCATCAGTGTATCTTTAGTTTGGCCGGCTGAAACTCGATTCGAGCCATGAGTCAAGGCTGAATTGTTGACTCTTTACCAGCATTTTTTTTAAATATTATAATGAGCTTAATAAAATTGGAACAATAGAATTTTTCAGGACCTCTTCTTTAACACGTCTCCGCTGATTTTTTGAAAGAGAGAAAGAGAGTAAAAGTAATAGAAAAAGTGAGTGAAAGAGAAAGAATGAGACAGCGTGAGAATGAGAATAAGAGAGACAGAGAGAGAGAGAGTGAGAGAGAGTGAGAGTGATTGAGAGATAGTGAGAGAAAAGAGAGAGAATAGAGAGAAAATAATGAATGTGGAGTAAGCCCTATTTTAGTCCAGAATGGTGACGCTTTCGTCGTCGACGAGAACGGTGGCGATTGGAAAGGTATGACTCCAAAAATAAATCTTTAAAAAAGAAAATTCAAAAATTAAAATAATTTATACATATTTCTCATGTACAAATTCATAAGTTTATAATAAGAAAAATTTTACAGAAAGCATACATTATGTGTTTTTTATGAAGAGAATAACAAGAAATTCATAATAAAAACCTTGTTTCATACGTGTATTTCGCCCAAATCAGCGAGAGATGAATTCTCTGTGATGAGAGATTTGCGCGAAAGAAATGTGATTGTTCGCGAAGAGAGCGGTGCAGAGCTCAAAGAAGAAGTGCCACATGGGCGTGGAAGGCGGCCGAGTAGGCGAGGACGCGAATTTCTGTTAATTTCCTTAAGAAAAATTAGGAAGTAAAAAGTCGGCGTGTAAATTATTAATCTCTCATAGAATAAATTACATCTCTTTTTAATATTTTATCTATTAATTAGTCTAATTGATCGATCCGAAAGACTTGACTATCGGCTGTTCATACGAAATCACTTTCTATTATAAGCGAGGATAGGCGGAAAACCACCGTGACAGTGAGCGATTCATTATTTTTCAATGTGATTGACAAAACGTATGATAACAACATTTTACTTTCAAAAAAAGAAGAATCATAGCTCGAATTCAATGGAATCATCACTGGAATATCCATTTTACGGGAGATTTTGAATGAATTTGCAATAAGTTCATTGGGAAGAGCATCCCATGCCTCCAGAATTCATTCGAGATACGTCGTGAGCCGAGATATTAGACTATTAGGGGGGGGGGTACAATTGGAGGGGGCTTTCTATTAGAGGGAGGGGTACTATTTTTCAATGGCCCTTCCAAGGGGGGGTACTATTAGAGGGGGGTTCTAATAGAGGGAGAGGCACTAATAGGGAAAATACGGTATACCACATAAAAAATTGTTTTTTTTTTCTTCTTTAAACGAAACCAGAATAGCTTGTTCTCTACAAAGATGTACTCGTTGGTGTTCTTCTGCTCGTCGTCGTTGACGATACCTTCAAGGGAGGTGCTACCAAAGTGCAGCCGAGCACAGTCCTCAAGTAAATATACCGTATTTTCTCTATTAGTGAACAAGGGGGCACTATTTTTCAATCCCCTTGCGAGAGGGGGGCACTATTAGAGTGGGTTTTCTATTGGAAGGAGGGGTACTATTTTTCAATGTGAATTGCTAAAATTTTGTCAAGAACAATTTATTCTTAACAAAAGAGATTTGTAGATCAGCTTCAATGGAATCATCACCAGAATATCCGTTTTACAGTAGACTATTTGTGAATTTACAATCAGTTCATTGGGAACAGCATCCCATGCCTTCAGAATCCATTCAAGGTACGTCTCGAGCCGAGGTATTAGACAAATGGGGAAAAAATAAGGCGAGATGTAAATTTTACCAAAGGCACATTATATTTATCGACATCGAAATAAATTAACTTGAAAAGGCAATTTTATTATTATTAAAAGTGTCATGCATGGATATAGATTTCTAAAAAAAAGATTAGTTTTTATTCGCAGATTACTTCTAAAAACACAGAACCAAATGGTACATAAAATTTATATGGATCCTGTCATTTGGGTGAATGGGTGAAGGTTACTATTTGCCCATTGCTTCGTAGACATAGTCCATGAATCGCCGAATCGTCGATTGCGTCTTCTGGTTACTGTAGAATCGCCACTTGCCACCGGTTACTGTGGGAGGCGCGCGCATGTCCCGCTGCGGTGCCGAATCCCTGCCAGTAGCGCAATTCGACTGGCATCGCGCTGCAGACAAATGCGAACGGTGTTCTTCTCAACATAAATACAAATACAATCTAGTTATCGAATCATTAGTATGAAAGGGCGATATTTAAGTGAGAGAAAGAAAACGAGAGAGCGAGAGATTGAGAAAGATATGTCTATCGTCGTAGCAAAAGCAATATTCTATAAAACAAAAATCGAAATATAAATAAATATTAATCCTCTCTTAAACTTTTTTATGTCATTTTAAATTAAATTCAATTATTATTTCACTTTGTATTTCTTCTAATATACTTCCGGTTCGTCGGCATCGCTGAAATCGATTCATTTCTGACGGAACCTGATAAATAAAACTCGCTTTGCAACCATTTATCTACTATTGTTTTATACATATCTAATAAATGCAGCAATTAGCAATTAGGCGATCCTGGCATATAATATTTTGCAGAAACGAACCCTAATATAATCGTAACATTATCACCTTTTTAGTCTTACAAGTTAGGAAATTTAATCTGAAACTGGTTCATCAAAATGCTATTGGTAAATTTTAAAAACCGGCGAAAGCCTCGTCGATCGTCTGCTCATACGAGATCGCTTTCTATTATAAGCAAGGATAGGCAGCAAACCACCGTGGCAATGCGAAATTCATTATGAAAGAAGCTAAGACTTGCAAACATTTGCTGTAAGAGAAGTTTAATCTGAAACTGGTGCATCAAAAGGCTCTGGGTAAATTATAACAATGGAATTTTATATTTATCGGCATCGCAATAAATTAACTTGGAAATGCAATTTTATTATTATTAAAAGTGTCCTGAATGCATATTGGTTTCTAAAAAGAAAGGTTAGTTTTTATGCACAGAATACTTCTAAAAACTCAGTCAGATGTCATTTGAGTGAATGATGTTATAAATGCCATACAGTTTTGACACATTCTGCATCCGCCTTCATGTTCCTCTTCCAAACAACTATACTTATCAAAAGCGAAGCGGTGGTTTTGATATTTGCTCGATCAGTAAAGTGAAATGGAACGGAAAACTCTCGTTCATCCCTCGGGTTGGTCTTGCTTCATAATGTTTCTTCTTGAGATTGCCCGCGAGCATATATACAAAGACAGCTCTCCTCACGTCCCCTCGACGTTCTAAAAAGACCTTTCGCAAGTACATTTCTCCCTCCTTCTCCTCACACAAAAAAGAATGATGGAGAGAGAGAGAGAGTGAGAGAAAGAGATTAAAAGAAAGAGAAAAAGTGAAAGAAAAGTTAAGCGAGAGAGATTGAGAGAAAAGAGAGAGAATAGAGAGAAAATAAATATTGTGGAGTGAGCCCTATCTCAGGCAAGAATGGTGACGCTTTCATCCTCGACATTGAACTGTGGCGAATGGAAACGTATGACTCCAAAAAAAGGAAAATTCAATTAATTTATTTCTTCATGTACAAATTCACAAGGTTATATTAAGCATTTTTAAATGATAAAGCATAAATGATGGGGTTTTCATAGGAAAAAATTCATAATACAATTCTTGTTATGAATGCCCAAATCAGTGAGAGATGACTTTTGGAGATCGACGGATGTGACCGTACACGAAGAGAGCGGCGCAGAGCTCAAAGAAGAACTGCCACTTGCGATGGAAGGCGGCCGCCTTCCATCGCAAGTGGTAGACAGAGTAGACAAGGGCGCGAATTTCTGTTCATTTCTTCCCAAAAAAAAAAATTGAGAAGTAAAAACTCGGCATGCAAATTATTAATCTCTCATAAAATAAATTATATCACTTTTCTTTTGTCTATCAATCAATCTAATTAATCTCCGAGAACATCGTGCATCGTCTGATCACTATCTATTATAAGCAAGGATAGGCTGCAAACCACCGTGGCATTCAGGATGACAGAAGATGAGACACCCAAAAATTTTCTGACAATGACATTTTTCAATAAATACAAAAGCTTTATTTAATTTTATTCAATATTCATAATTTATTTATTTATTTATTTATCATACATGAAATAAGGTATTTCAATGTGACAGCATAAAAAATTTTTTTCCTAAAAACGATGCAAGAATAATTTGCTCACTCCAAACATGTAAATAAATATTTATTTATTTAATTGTTTGATGCTTAAATAAAAGAATTTCAGAATAAGTAATAATTATATATATATATATATATATATATATATATATATATATATATATAAATTACAAGTTAGAAAGTTAGGAAAATTAAATGAACTTAAAGTAAAATCTTCCTTTGCTTCGTTTGCATAGTCCATGAATCGATTGCGTCTTCTGCCTACTTGCCACCGGTTACTGTGGGAGGCGCGCATGTCTTGCTGTTGGGAGAGGAGTTGGCCTTTGCGGTGCCGAATCCCTAATAGTTAAAATTTATGAGCAAAATGGCTCTCTACAGAGAAAAATATTTTTTATTCTCATTTTATTTATTTTAAAAAAATTATCAAGAAAAAATTAAAATAATTCGCACCAATTAAAGAATCTCATGTCGGAAGAGTTCGAAGGCGGCGCGGCCAGCGAGGTACTCCTCGAACACCAAAGTGTGAGGGAGAAGAAAGTGAATGAGAGAGTGAGAGAGTAGGAGAGAGAGTGAAAGAGAAAGAGTGAAGGAGATAAGCAGACTGAAGTCGGTACATCATAAGGCAAGGGCCTATTATATCGACATCGAAATAAATTAACTTGGAAATGCAATTTTATTATTAGTAAAAGTGTCCTGCATGGATATAGATTTCTGAAAAGAAAGACTGAATGAATTAATTAATTTATTACGGTGTTATAGAATTAACACGCGTGATAACGAATAATAGTAATTATACCAACAAAAACACGACGGAAGGAAAAGGAAGAAAAAAAAACTAAATTTATAACGAAATTTATACGGCCGAACACTAAGAAAGTAGCGGAAACATTGATGAAACCAATACAAAAAAAATCCAGATCATAACGATTGGTTTTCGTTCCATTTCGCATTATTGACCGACCAAATGTCAAAACAACCGCGTCGCTTTTGAGAAGTTTTTGTTTGGCAATAGCGGATGCAGTATGTGTCAGCGAGAACTGTATGAAGTTTATGTACATATTCAATCCCTCAAGTGGCATCTGAGTTTTTAGAAGTACTCTGCGAATAAAACCAATCTTTCTTTTTATAAATCTATATCCATGCAGGACAATTTTAATAATAACAAAATTGCCTTTCCACGTTAATTTTTTGCCATGTCGATATAATACGCCATTGATAACATTTTCCCCTTGCATTTTGATGTACAGGTTTCAGACTAAATTTCCTAACTTGTACCTCTGAAAAAGCGTGTGAATAAATGTGATAATGTTACGATTCCACTAGGGTTCTTTTCTGCAAAATAATATATGCCAGGATTGTCTAATTGCTAATTGCTGCGCTATTAATATATGTATAAAAGAATACTAGATAAATGGTTGGAAAGCAAATTTCCTTTATCAGAGTACTCTCCTATAAAAAAAAATTAAATTCGCTGAACACATTACCTACTTTCGTTTCAGGAACCGTGTAGGTTGTTTCAACTATATTCTATGAAAATGTATTTTCCTTATCATTAAATAATACATCCCATTCTTATTTCCTGCTCCAGAAAAAAAAATTATTTCGAAATAAGAAGTCAGTTTAGAGAGAAAGAGAACGAGAGAAGTAGAGATCGAGAGAGAGAGAGAGTAAATAACTGTAATTAATAAAAACAATTTTTTCACGAAAATGCCGTTTGGTCAAACTATGATAACTGCCCTGTCGATTACAATCTACATAACTAGGCTTATGTAGGACAGTTGTCACAAATGAATCAATTTTATTGATGCCGCCAAATCAGAAGTATATTGATAGAAATACAACGTGAAATAGTAATTGAAATAAATTTAAAATGACACAAAACGTTTAGGAGAGTTTTATTTATATTTTGAATTTTTTTATAGAAGGTTGCTATTGCTACGCCGATAGAAAAATCTCTCTCTCTATCTCTCGTTCTCTCGCTCTCTCACTCACTCACATTTCACCCTTTCATACTTATGATTAGATGACTAGATTGTATTTGTACGTATGTTGAGAAGAACGCCGTTCGCATTTGTCTGCAGCGAGCTATGCCGGTAGAACTGCGCAGCTGGTAGGAGGGATTCGGCACCGCAGGCGTGTTGAGTCTGATAGATTTTTCCTTAATTTCATATCATTTTTCTAACTAATAGTAAAAATTTAGGAAGGAAATGCCCGTAAGCGAACGGGATGTTCTCGTTCCGTTTCGCTTTATTGACCGAGCAAATATCAAAACCACCGGTTCACTTTTGATAAGTTGTTGTTTGGCAATGGAAGATGCAGAATGCGTCAGCGAGAACTTTATCGCACTTATTTTAAAGAACACATGTAAAATGCGATAACACATGTTTATCATTAAATAAATACATTGAGAGTTATCATTCAATAAATACTCATTGTCAGTGAGTCGCGAAATAGAAAAAAATCTATGCCCGGCTATGGAATCGCCAAAGAAGGGGTTGCTCAGTGGCGGAGACTGGCTTCGTCTCCTCTTCGCTCTCCTTCTTCTCGCTCGCACTCTTCGCATCCGCTTCAGGCATCTCCGTTGCTGCCCGCGCCCCTTCTCCCTCGACTGCGCACTCTCTTCTCTTGCGACGCTTACAGCATCTAATTGTAAAGTAGAAAGTAGTTTTTGATATATAAATAATAATAATTATTATTATTATTAATAAGAGACAAAATAATATTCAGCTGGACTTTATAGTGATCGATTGAGAAAATAGAGTCCTCACCCGCATCCGCAGCAACCACAACCGCAGCAAGGGCAACAGCAGCAGTTTTTGTTGCAGCAGCAGTTATTGCAGCATCTGCAATAGGGGGCGTCCGTCAAAGAGGTGATGAACTGAACGTATATTGGATTTCCTGTAGGAGCAAGCTCGTTTGTTAGCCAAAAAGCGACATATCAGCCATTTCTGCATTTGGTTTGAAAACGCTCTTCGCACTAGTATTTGTCGAAATAGGTCCAGTTCATATCACTTATATTAATATTATTTATATTATTCATATCGGACACAATATTGTCGAGCGCAAATTCAGTTTTGATTTTGAATTTTAAAAAAAATTTTAAAAATGAATTGACCTGTTGCCACAGCACTTGTTGCAGCAGCAGCAACACTTCTTGCAGCAACAACTGCAGCACTTCTTGCAGCAGCAGCAGTTGTTGCAGCACTAAAATAGCGTTCATTTCACGAAGCTAAAAGTCTTTCATACTTTTTCCTTAAAGACCGCTATAAATGTATGTAAGTAAATTTGCATATTTGGAAAATCGAAAAAGAGACATTCCCACACTTTTTTTAAATTTTCCATAAGTAAATGTAAATAAATTTACCGCATTTGCGCAGCAGCCAATTTACATTGCGCTGCAACTCTTTCATACTTTTTTCTTCCTAAAATCCTCGATAACAAAATTAAAATTAATTCGAGTATGTGGAAAGCTAAAAAAGAAAGAGAGAAAAAGGAAAGAGACATTGCCGCATTTGTTGCAGCAGCAGTTGTTGCAGCATCCTCCACAGCAGCCACAGCAGCGCTTGTCACGGGAAGCGGCGCTCTTTCCTATAGCAGCCACCTGCGGCACAATGGCCTGGGTGGGCACCACAGGGAAGAGCGAGGTTTCCGTCTTCTGGACTACAGCAACAGAAGAGTCCTCCTGGAGCTGCTGCGCCAGGGAAGGAGCGACGAAGAAGGAGGAAGCAAAGACGATTGCGAGCGTAATGCGAATCATTGCTGACTGACGAATTGAATGTTGGTCCAATGGCATTCGTGCATTTATATATTCCGACGAGACATCCTTGAGCCGAAAGGTCACATCGTTCATTTCCTCTAACATAAGTGATTGGCGTCAATGTCATCTGATTTCTCTATCTTCCTCTCACTCTAACTGTCTCTCTCTCTGCCTCTCTCACTCTCTTTCTCTCTCCAAGTATTTTTCTCTGTTTTCCTCTCACTCTCTCTCCCCAAGTATCTTTCTCTACTTCTCTTACTCTCTCAGCTATCTCTAGTCTTTCATCCCTGATTCTGCTTCCTCATCTCCTTCAAGCACACATGCGGGAAGAGGCGAAAGAGAGAGAGAGAGAGAGAGAGAGAGAGAGAGAGAGCGAAACACGAGCCCCCGTCTCCCGCGCGGGAACAATGCTCGTTGCACTTGTTTCACACGCATCTGTCGCTTGGTTCTCCTGGGGCCGGAAATAATTAACTTATTAAATACTAATTAATTAATTACTAGTAGTAGAGCCTTCCTTTCTTACCTATACAGCCTCAGATAGGCCTTGTGCTTTTACTGTTCTTATACGCTTTTCTTTTCTCTGAGATTGAGCTTCTAAGCATCTTTTCAGCCCAAAAATGGCGGAAGAATTCGAAGGCGCCACGGCCAGCGATACTCCTCGAACAGCAAAGTGTGATGGAGAAAGAGAGACAGAGAGAGGGAGAGAGTCAGAGAGAGAGAGAGAGAGAGAGCAAGAGAGAAGGTGAGAAAATAAGAGTGCAATAGCAACATTCTATAAAAAAAGCATGAATATAAATAAATATTAAACCTTTCCTAAAAACGTTTTATATCATTTTAAATCGATTGCAATTATTATTCCACTATTTATTTATTATGTCCATTGCTCAAATCGATCCATTTCTGACAGCTGTCCTATATATAAGCCTAGTTAGTTTCAAAAACCACCGGGCATTGAGCAATTCGTTTGACCAAACGGTATTTTCGTTAAGAAAATTTGTTTTTATTAATTACAGTTGTTTACTCTCTCTCTTTCTATCTCTCTTTCTCGCAATAGATAGCATGGAAAAAAATATCATTGTGATACGAAAGTAGGATATGTGTTCGGCGAATTAGATTTTTTGTAATTTTATAAAAAGGAGAGGAACCTGACAAAGGAAACTCGTTTAGCAACCATTTATCTAGTGTTGTTTTATACATGTGTATCTCACAAACGCAGCAATTAGGCAATTCTTGCATATATTATTTTGTAGAAAAGAACTCTTGTGAAACAGAAACGTTATCACATTTCTTCCTTGGCTTTTTCAAAGGTACAAGTTAGGAGATTTAATCTGAAACTGGTGCATCAAAAGGATAGCGGTAAATTATAACAATGGCATTTTATATTTATCGGTATTGAAATAAATTAACTTGGAAAGGCAATTTTATTATTATTAAAAGTGCCTTGAGTGGATATAGGTTTCTTAAAAGATAGATTAGTTTTTATTCGCAGATTACTTCAAAAAAACTCTGATTCCACAAACTCTGATTCCACTTGAATGCTATGAATGGCATCCAGTTCTCGCTGAAAGATTCTGCATCCGACATTGCCAAACAAAAAAACTTATCAAAATTGACCCGGTGGTTTTGATATTTGCACGGTCAATAAAGTGAAATGGAACTAAAACGACTCGTTTAATCCTTGAATTTTTTCACAATATTTCCTCAAGATAATGCTTGCAAGTATTTCGCAACGACACATCTCATTCCTGCAAAAAGTCGGCAGATTCTGGCCGTTGTTGCTCTCCACCGTCCTCCATCTCCACCAATGATGATACTATTTCAAGATTGCACACGATCCTTCCTGCCCCATCAGTCTTGCTGTTATGCGGATAACAACCACAATACATATGTACATATGTATATGGCTCCTTAAGCTTCTCAGCGGAGCACCTCGTGGAGGAGTTTTTTCTTCATTTGAGTGGCTCTGTTGAATAAATGCCATGACCTCTTGATGTCTCGTTTTTTTTTTGATTGCGCTCTTTTTAATGATGATACGAAGAGATGCAACATTAATGCTAATTAGGCAGAAAATGATCCAATTGTCATCGTTGTACTCTCAAGCCTCTTGATACATCTCCTTTTTTGTCAAGAGTAGCATCGTCACAGAACGTAGCCTTCTCACAATCAATTTAGATAAACATTACCCAAACATTCCTAATTTCTCTCTCTCTCTCTCGCTCTCTTGGTTTCTCTCTCTTTCTCTCTATCCTTACTGTGTATCTATTAATATCCTCTTGCAAATTTCTTTTGCAGCCTTCTGTGAACGTAAAAAACCCTGAAATCCTAACTGGCTCCTAGCTTTATCCTTTTCGGTCAGTCAGGACTCAAGGCATTGCTTCGAATGACATATTTATTCTTACGTTGAACTACACCAACACAGACATTCGTTGCGGCAAGATCAGCGCTATACTAGTCAAGTAATTTGGTTCCGTGTCTTTTGGCCATGTATGTTTGAACAGACTACGCGCTAGCACATATTCGAGAGTTTAGTAGCAAATGTCAAAAGCTGACATGCGCGCTTTACTGCTTTTGCCTTTTTATTAGCTACTATACTAGCAAATCTCATCAGCCTTACCACCCGACGTCTCACTCACTCAACTATCCACCACCCTCACTATACTATTCTACTTTGTCGTAGTTTCTCCGAACATTCACTCTTCCACAAACTGTTGCGTTAACATTTTTACGACTGGTGATATTTTAATCTTTAATACTTCATAGCAAAAAAACGTGGAAATTTATGGATAAATTTAAAAACAAAAAAAATATTCATAAATAAATCCATACTTTGTTCAGCAGGAAAAAGAAATGCCATCAGCGTTCTGGACGAATATACCGACAGCTACAGCGGATCTGTTCGCCTACCATCTCTATTTATGGGAGGGGCTAGTCATCATGTTGTTCAACGGCGCACTCGTGGTGGTAAGTCTGCCTGGCACGAGATTCGAACTCGCGTCCGTCTGCTTTGTCATCTTACCAACAGACTACTGTATTTTCTCTATTAGTACTCCCCCCTTGATTAGAACCCCCCCCCCCTCCCTTGAATAGTACCCCCCCCCCTCTGATAAAGCCATTGTAAAATAGAACCCCTCCCTTTAGTAGAACCCCACCTTCAATAGTACCCCCAAAACAGTCTAATATCTCAGCTCGAGACGTACCGTGAATCCTGGAAGCATGGGATGCTCTTCTCCATGAACATATTGCCAATTGATTTAAAAGATTTGGTAAAATGGATATTCCAGTGATGATTCTTATAAATTAGAGCCATGATTCTTCTTTTTTTTTTTAGAAAAAAATATTTATTTATCAAACTTTTAGTGTCCCACATTAAAAAAATAGTACTCCTCCCTCTAATAGTGCTCCTCCCCCCCCCCAGGGTTTATTGAAAAATAGTACTCCCGCGGGTAATAATAGAGAAAATACGGTAACTGTGCCCTTTGCCAAGGCTGTCCTGAAGAACAAAGCGCTACGCTCGCAAAAGGAGTACTTGCTCTATGCTGGCTGCATGCTCTTCGACGTTGTCTTCGGAATCGCTTACATTTCCGCAGCCGTCGCACGATTTTACATCTTCTATACAAATACATGTTTGCGTTGATTCTATTTTATTATTTCCAAGATGTAAACGATCGTCATTTTGTTCAGATTAACATAAAAGACAAGATATTGTAATTCTTTGCAAGCATTTGATCTGTAGTGGCGAGAGAAAAAATTAAACTTGTTTTTTCTACTTATTTTCTTTCGAATATGAATTTATAATCAGATTAATTAAAATGAATTTATTTGAAAGAAAATTTGAATGACGCGCCTTCTTCTAGATTTTCCAGCCGAAACCCTGTGGGGATGCATGACGCAGTTTCATGCCATCGTCTTCGCGTATGTTAACAGCGGTTCTGGTTGGTTCATATTTTCTTCCGTCATTTTGGCTTCTGTATTCCTTATATGCTATAAATTATAAATTGTGCGTGTTTTTCATCTGTTATAGTCAAATTTACCTACATATTTATAAAACTTGACAAATAATTAAAAAATACTTAAAGCATGGTACACAAATTTTACATTAACATAAGATGCAACTGAATTTTCTCGGTGTTCATGCAATCGAGCGTACTGCTTCTTATCTTATTAGTTAACAAATCAGTTCACTAATTAATTAATTATTTAACTAACCAAATTATCTTCCTATACATTCCAGGTGTGCTCGCGCTCTTCACGACTCTCGATCGTGCGCACTGCGTCTTTGCGCCGCTCCTCTACAAGACGCGCAGTGTCCGCTATGTTCTGTTTCTCTTTGCTGTCGCCTTCTCTCTGCCGCTCGGCTTCGTGGCGGCCTCCTTGATCACGAGCAGCCAGCACAACACTGATTATGTGGTTGGCAGTGCTCCTCTCTCTTTTGAAGAATGCACCGAACAGTCCCTATCCTAACGTAATGACCATATATTGATCAAAGAGAAGATTGTCTTGACCGAGAGGAGGCTTACAATTAGACAATACCGCTGCTATCTAATTGTCAGATAAATCTTAATACATACAATTACATTAAAAAATTGTATGTATTAAGATTTTTCGAATACAACTTGCGTCATAACCAAAAGTACGGTATGTTCCAGATTCCCACATCCTGCGAGAATTCGCAGACACCCATGGTCTACCTGGCCACTCGCACTGTTCGCATCACATGCGTACTGACGTGCGCTGTCATCTACGTTCCGATATGGACGAGAATTTCCACGGCACGTTGGGGGATTCGAACCTCGGTCAACTGGACGAAAAACTGGCGATATTTACCACTAGGCCAACTTCCCGCGGCATCTTTAGATCATTCGTGCGAGCGCCGCGAACCAAGTATCCGCGAGAAGTTCTGCGAGGATGGCGCGCACAACTCTGACGATTGTGCTCGTGACGGCCAACACGCTGTTTCTCTACGCAATCCCCGATTGCATCATTATGCTTAACCCTGAGTCGAAGAGCCGCATCTACTTTGTGATGAATCTCAACAAGGTTTATGTACTTTCCTTCTACCAGTTATCCGACATTAAGCAGGAGTAATCACGGACGAAGAAGAAAAGTCCATTTGCATTTTGCTAACGAAACCTTCTTTTGCATTAACGTATGTAGCGCAAGAGAATGATGAAATCTCACCAACTTTTTTCAAATCATTATACTCCTTAGAGGCATTTATCGGAATTGCAGCGCATTCACCTAGCGAGTAAGCCATTCTCTCATTCTCGCCTGCTATTTCCCATTTCCCACAAATCTTCTGCGTGCAAATAGTGAAATGAAAGTGTCTACTCACAGGGTGAACGCATGTAGTTTAGACCACCTGAATTAACTCTTATTTGGAGACCTTCATACTTTACGCATGTTAGAAGTATGTTTTAATAATTAGAAAAAATTTTTTTTGATAGTACAAGCAGAAGTAAAAGTGTGAGCGAACCAATTACGACTCTTTAATATAAGGGCATTCTAAACATCCTTATCTTCCTGTCAACACAAAGAACACTGCGTGACTCCATCATTGACTACTGTGTGAGTCATCGGTCGAAAACGGTATCTTTTTGAATTGATAATTAATATTTGTTTCTTTTTTATTATCCCAATTATGTACGCTTATCGTATTTTTTCTATTAGTGCCCCCGGGGGCACTATTTTTCAATCCTCTTGCGAGAGGGAGGCACTATTAGAGTGGGAGTTCTATTTTTCAATGCGATTGATTAAAAGTTTGATAACAACATTTTATTCACAAAAACGAAGAATTATAATTTTACCGTAGATTTTGAATGAATTAGCAATCAGTTCATTGGGAAGAGCATCCCATACCTCAAGCATAGATTCCAGGAACGTCTCTATTAGACAATTAGGGGGGCACTATTGGAGGGGGGGGGGGGTTCTAGTAGAGGGAGGGGTACTATTTCTCAATACCCTTGCGAGAGGGGGGGCACTATTAGAGGGGGGGGGGTTCTAATAGAGGGAGGGGCACTAATAGAGAAAATACGGTATGTATTTACATATGTACATACATACGCAGTATTTCTTACATTTAGTATTATTTTCCTTTCCATAAGCCGGCGTATATTTTTTTTAATAGGATTCCTTACTGTTACTATTACTGAAAACATTAAGCATAGATATCTTTAAGAAGTCCATTTCTGCCATCGGCACATCTGCAGTATTCTTTGTGAGGAAAAAGCCTACTAAGCGGTCGCCGTACTAAAGGTTCGCTCGGCATGATCTCTCGTTGAAACTCGAAAATATATACACGGCTAATTTCCACTCTCGCAATCGTTACTAGATCCAACATATTGTTGTATTTTTTTTTCAAATGTTTTCTCTTGTTTAATATATAATCATAAAAAAATTATATCGAAGCCTTACTTCTTTCGTGACATAGAATTTTTCTGAACCATGGAGGAACTTTCCAAATTACAAAAACACATTTTTTTCCATAAATGTATGTACTTCAAATTATTTTGTATTCTTTCGCTTGTTTTTAAAATAACGAATAATATCAATACCGTCCTCGTGGTTTTGTGCATCCTTTGTTATTAGTAAAGTTAGTTGTCATCTTCATCTGATTGATTTACGCTTGAATGTGCCGATCTTCCGTTTGTTGTGTCCACTTCTCCTTTCGGCAGCGGCATCCTTCCAGGCACATCCTTACCCACTATTCATCACTATCCATCCATCCACTCATCATAGATAATTTCATGTTTCTGTACCTCTGTCTGTCAAATAGGCGTTCTCTTCTTCCCTTACATGGCCATCGTATCTGACATGAGAGCGCATTCTTTTCATTCTTTTTTTCACAGAAGTCCACTTCCTTTCCTTCTCACAATCATTTGAATTTTACCCGTCGATAAGATATTTCTAGCTCTCTTGTCTCGTCAGGATCACTCACATTAGCTCCACATTATGTTTTCGTTGATAGACATACAATTAGTGATGCTGCTATTGCAACGTACTATATGGTGCTATTTCGTTCGTGTTAAAGAAGCACGAAACTCATCCGTAATCTATTTCAATTCTACAAACTACTATAGTAGCAACTTCTTTTTAAAAAATTACACATGCTCTCTCGCTCTTATGTAATGCAAAAAAGGCGCGAATTCAAGTTTGAATTCTTGACTCTCTTCATATTCGTTGCAGCAAGGTCTATGTCGTTCCTTTAATTTTGTTCCGCGTCTCTAATCACCAAGCCACAAGCACCGCCCAAGTATGAAGATTAGAAAAATGTGGCAACATACATACATACACCTATGCACCTTCCTGTGAGACAGCTTTTTTTTTCTTCTTCCATTCGCTGTATTAGCAAGTCGGTTGGCCAATCTAGCTTGCATAACCTTCCTCTCATACTCGTATATATGTTTATATATACTATGTCGCTTCCTACCTTACTCTTGTACTTACTTTTATATCGCACTTTTGCTAAAAGGGGGGAAGCTTGTTAGTGATCTATTGACGAGTTTTGTCCTCTCTCTAAAACCAGGCTCTATCTTCTTGCCTGAACGTTCACATTGTTCGCTGGCCATTGCGTTTATGTGCACTATGACGAAAGTAAACTATAACATATGTGCATACTTGTGCGTTGATATGTATGTATGACAATACTTGTATCTGATTCTTTGGCCATTTATGCCCACTTGATGACGAAGCACCAAATCATGCCATCTTCTTTGTGCAATTTTGCATCGGTGTCCTATCACCTCTCTCATATTGCTTGCGATACTTCAAAAGTACAAACATGCGCAACAAGTTTGCCACCTAAGTAGCCAGCGAAACATTGCCCACTCGAGACGAGTACCTCGCCATTGCACCGCACTAATAACATGAGCGGACATAATTGTTATATACATATGTATGTATGCATATAAGATGTTGCAAGTGGAATCATTTTATCACGAGAGCCAAATTGATTTTTGAAACAAAAAAAATTGCCGTTTGCATTGTCTTCTATAATGGAGAATCCATCGTGTTGTCGTTGCCATTTTGGCCGTTCAATTTAAAATCTTTGATTCCAACAGGGAGATGTCCAATGTAGAACACTGCACGAACATACCGACAGCCACGGCCGATCTGTTCGCCTATCACATCTACTTGTGGGAGGGTCTAGTTATCATCTTGTTCAACAGCGCGCTTGTCATGGTTAGTTATGTCTTAAAAGTCTTTTCTTAACGTGAAGCTTCGCATATATATACATATATAAAAATTGTAATTTAAAGTATGTATATAAAACAACAGGATGACCTTATAGAGTGTATAAAAAGCTCCAGGTAATCTAAAAAGAACGGTAATCTTAAGGAGCGCATTAACTTCTAGATATTCCTCTTTTAAAAAAGTGGATAAATGTCCAGGTATTACTAAAAAGCGTATAAACCCTTCTGATAAGGTTAAAGAGCCAAATAAAACTTCCAGGTAATCTTAAAGAGCGCCCAGCTCCGTTCGCAAAAGGAGTACGCTATCTATGCTGGCTGCATGCTCTTCGATGTCATCTTCGGCCTTGCCTACTTGTCCGCTGCCGTCTCTCGATTCTATCTCTTCTATACAAATACATGTCCGGCACTTTTCCAACACATAAACATTGGCTATTAGAATTCAACTGAATAGAGATTTGTACCTGAATAACCCTCTTTCACAGATTTTCCAGCCGAGACACTGTGGGGATGCATGACCACTGTTCACGAGATCGTTTTCGCTTACGTTAACGGCGGTTCTGGTAGGTGATTATCTCGAATATTGCTATTGGTCGATCCATTATTAGACTAAATCATTTTTATTGCTCTGAAAATTATTCAATTTATTCCTTTCCGGGCCTCCTTGTACTCATTACAACTCTCGACCGGGTTTATTGCGTCTTTGCGCCAATTTCCTACAAGAAGCAACGTATCGACTACGTTATCCACCTCTTCGTGGTCGCTTTTTCGCTTCCTCTCGCCTTCTTAGTCGCATCGCTCATAACCAGCGCGCAACACAGCACCGTATATCAGGTTGGAAAGGCCTATCTTGATTTGTTTAAATATTCGTACAACAAATTGATATCAGGACATCGTTCAAAGGTAATGCGGAATCGCCAGTTCTTGGCTTTTCTTATTGTTAGACTCCATTTTCCAAATAATTAATTTGTTCGTTTTACCAGTATCCGGCTTCATGTGAAACGTCGCAGACACGGCCAGTCTACGTTGTCACCAGAGTCGTGCGAATCATGTGCGCGCTGTCCTCTGCAGTCATTTATATTCCGATCTGGATGCAGATTTCCATGGTACATTGCTTATTGCACCGCTTAGAAAAGCTCGTTTCAATCCGGGATTTGAACCTCGGTTCACCGGACGACAACCCGGCGCCATTTACCACTAAGCCACCTTCGCCCGACAGACAGCTTTAGATCATTCGTGCAAGCGCTGCGAGCCAAGTTTCCGTGAGAAGCACCGCGAGGATGGCGCGCACCACTCTGACGGTAGTGCTCGTGACGGCCAACACGCTGTTTCTCTACGCAATCCCCGATTGCATCATCCTCCTTAATCCGGAGACGAAGAGTCGTTTTTTCTTCGTGATGAACCTCAACAAGGCAAGGCATTTCATGCATATGCTCAATAGATGTACATTTGTAACCGGGATGTATCGGAATTCCGACGTTACGAGTTCCGAAGTCCGCATTCTGAATTCCGGTATGAAAAATTGTCTTCCGATACATCCTTGACGCATATGTCACAAGCATACGTTATACATACGTGACAATTGCGAATGCGAATATGAGAGAGGACTATGATATGAAATGTCAGTTGTCAGATTGTAGGGATGTAAAAACAGAAAACAAATTTCGAGCGTATACATACTTCTACATATAAAACCATTGGTAAAATTTAATTGCAGGGCGTGCTTAATATCTTCATCTTTCTATCGACACAACGAACGCTGCGAGATTCGATCATCTCTTATTTTGTCAAAGGACGAACACGAACGGTGCGTTGCAATGCTGAGTTAAAGGAAGTATCCGGCGAAAAATTATACCGTAGCGCTAGAGAACCGGTTTGAATGCGCGCGTTCATAAAGTTGCCTGTCGCTCGGTCGAGAAAGCATATGAAATAGGACAGCGGCTATGGCCTACCGTAACTAATTACTTTCATGTATCTGTTGCTTAGAATGTAATTTAATGAAAGTCACTAAAATTTTTAGATTTATGTTTTACGCCAAGCTCAACTTATCAATTTAGAAAAAAAAAAGTTTGGTTAAATATTTCCCGGATACCTCCTTTCAAGAGGCTGTCTAGGGATGTTTAAAAACTACCGCAACCCTCAAGAAAACTCAAAGAATGAGATGATTAAAGAGGCACCTTGGACAGCCTCTTTAATCACCTCATGCTTCAGTTTTTTTTATACTATTTTTATATACAAATGTTGCAATTTCTTTCATTTTTCAGTGAACTCATTAGTTCTTATTTGGAAAAAAACCTATATATCTTTTAAGAAGTCAATTTCAGACACCGAGCCTACTGCTATCTTCTTTGCACGGACTTAGCACCGGATCGTCTCTTAACATTGCTCGCATACATATATCATGCAATCTACTGTGTACTTTGGTAGTGTTTGGAAGAGAATGTTGTTGTAGCTCATTGTCAGCCATTGAGAATTGTGGATGCAGATAACGAAGTTGATCTTGTTTGTTTCTTTGTTTGTTTCTTAGCTGCACTGGTGTTCTTTTAATACATTTATGATTGTTTTCTTCCTTTCATTCTACTGAATAAAAGGGAGAGAGAGAGAGAGAAAGAGAGGAGAGAGAGAGATAAGTGCGAAATGAGAACTAGAGCAAGAGAGAGAGAGAGAGAGAGAGAGAGAGAGAGAGAGAGCAAGAGAGAGAGAGGGGGATTAAGAGAGAGAGAGAGAAAATGTGGCGAAAAGCTATATAAATATTCATTATCTTTTACTTCTTCATATGCAACATCTAACAATAAGGCTCTATCGATGTTCATTTTAATAGGCCATTCTGGGGATCTCCTATCTACCGCTTGAAACAACGCTCTCCCTTGCTATCTCTATCTCGCAAGCTTGCTCAACATCCGTTGTATTTGATGGCCTTTATCATCGCGTACGTTCAACTGTCCACTTGAGCAACAACATGATCCGGCTAATTGTAAGCAATGAACCACGTTTAAAAGACCGGTATAGATTTAGACACTTTCTTTTTCTTTGAAATATAGTCAGTCATGCTCGGCAGCTGAATATGTATTACGAAGTGTGTGTGTGGGAGTGCGGAAGTGTGGTGAACTGAAGAGAAATAGGAAATAACAGAAAGTGTACTGTTGTTACACTAAAAAAATAACTCCAGCAGCAGAAGGAGAGCGAGAAAAATATAAGAAATGCATGGATAGATGGGATAGAAAAAGGATAAAAAGGGCTTCATTACTTGTACAATTTAAATAGTCATAGTAAGTGTGCGAAAAGTGTGTGAGAGAGTGAGAAAAAAGTGAGCACTAATGAAATGTGGAACGCACGCCGCACGAAGAAAGTGTGAATGCTCTGGGCATTGATCATGTGCAGCGGATTGGGCGGAATGGAAATATACCGTAATCCAGGCTATTCGTCGCGGGACCAAAATACAATTTTTTAAAAAATGGAAGAAAAAAGAGCGGGATATATTTCGCTGTACTGATCAATGTTCATGCGGCGCAACAGGATGAAAAGTAGAGGTTTGAAAAGGAAGAGAAAGTGAGAGAAAATAGAGGAAAAGAAAGATAGAAAGAAGAAAAGTGCAACTGAAGAAGAACAGAAGAAAAATGGGAATACTGATGATTGTGAGCAAAATTGGCTGGAAACGACAGTGAACAAAATTCGCCCTTATTATATTGTCACCTTTGAAGAGTTGCAGGCTCGGCTATTTTCCAGAGTAACTTTAATGTGAGCAATTCTTGTCGAAATTCCTTCTAAATACAACAACAAATCATGTAACGGTTTTTTTCTTAATTTAAAGAAGTGACATATGTACATATGTCGATAACACTTTCCAAAAACGGTCGAGCAAGGGCATGTGAAGATATGAGAGAGAGAGAACAATTCGAGCTATCATCATCATATTTTGAACATCATCAATAAATGGCATTTTATCCAAAGATCATTCATGTAGAATTATTGCTGAATTTTGGGCAAATGCGGATGAAGTGAGAACGAGACAATGCAATTGACTTTAAAGATTCTTCAGAATGATTGATTTGACAAATCGCAAGATATCAGATAAACAAGAAAAAAACAATGATATCCTATCAGTACATTGCACCGCCGTCGCGGTTTTTGGCGGAGTGACCTCGTCTTAGACATACCACTCCTTGAAGTCTTTCTTCTTCGCTGACCCCGGCCCGCCTCCGTTTCCATTACGCGCGAAGCCATTTCCGTTGGACGGCGGCACATTGGCGCCTTTCAGCGGCTGATAGCCATTGCCGTTCGTCTTGAATAAATAAATTATTTAATTTATTATCTCTTTTATATTTAGATTATTTTCGCATTATTTTAAAGGTAAAAGAAATCTATAGAAATAGGTATATGGAAAGGTCAAAAACTGCCAAAAAAAAAATTTTTGGCATGTTGCCAAAGAATAGCCGTGACGCGTGAGAAATACCTGTGGAGTACGCGTCGCGGGCGCGATGAGCGGCTGCATCGCGGGGTCTGCGTGGTGGTGATGGTGGTGATTGTGATGCGGCATCGGAAGCGAGAGCTCGGGCGCGATCGGCGTGTAGCCGGACGTCGCGGCCGACTTGCCGTTGCATACCTTTAAAATTTTAATTCGCATTTGAATTCCCGCACTTTTCTATGAGGTCAGGCGAAAGCGCGCGAATTCAAACGAGGAGTATTTTACCATTGGGTAGTGCTCGCCCGGCGGCGGATTCTGGCGGCATCGAAAGACGAAGAAGACAACGCAGGCGATGATCACAATCACCTGGCAATAAAAAATTAAACATTTATTTTCTCATTGCGTACAATTTTAAAGATTGGTTTGACCATCCAAAAGCGCTACCAATCGCTGCTCCTGATTAATTATTTTCTTATGTTCACGGAAGCCTTGAGAAATGCAGCGATGTCGTTATAGTAGTTTGAAAAAATGTCTGAGATTTTCTTTTCTTTTATTTTTTTATTTTTTCTACATCTAGTTTTGAGATATTTTTAATTTAAAAAAATTGTTCCTTTATTTTAATTCATTAAAATAAAATAACAATATTATTGTATATGTATAGGCATTATAAAATGACAATAATAGCATAGTGATTATATGATAAGAATATTTTATTTTTCATTAATTATTATAGTAAAAGATTAAAAAATAAGATAAATTTTTACTATATATTCTATTTCATTTGCGAACGGACAGCAATCGATGAAGCCGAGATGAGCGCCGTACGCGGAAAGTCGGTGTTCGAAGGATCCTGCAGAAAAAAAGTATTATTCAAAAGGTGTTTATCAATAAAAGTGTTTTCCTATTGTTAAATTATTATGCAAAAACGTTTAACAATTTTTTTTCCATGTTCTTAAATTATTATGCAAAAACGTTTAATCATATATTTTTTAAATAAATATTTTACTTTGTTAGCATGTATGGTGGTGTTACGTCTTTGTCGAGCGATATATTTTCTGTATCTCGCAGAATGTTTGCTGGTGACGGAGAACGGAAACGATATATATGTATGTATATAAATTCTATATTTTCTCATTCATGGTCAGTACCGAGTGACGTGACATGTCTACCTAACGCTAATTATAGTGGGCTTACCGTGTCTCATGTTTTCGGTGGCCTAATTATAGTGTGCCTACCGTACCCTCATGTTTTCTTTGGGCCTAAGTATAGTGCGTCTACCGCACTCTCATGTTTTCTTTGGGCCTAATTATAGTGCGTCTACCGTACCGTCATGATGGCCGTTGACGGGACGAAGCCGCCTGTCATGGGCGTCGTCGGCCGGACATTCGCCACCGGCGACTTGGACGCTGCCGAGAGCGCCACGGAGTAGGCTGAAAGAGAATAAGAGTAAAAATGGAAGATTTTTCTGCGATTTACCAAAAACACACTAAATATAGTGATTCCGTATACGCGAGGTGTACGGGAGCACTATAATTAAGCAATTTTTTTTCCACGTTCTATTTTCGTGCGGTGCATTTATGTTTGGTTAGATGTGCGAAACTGAAGAGCAGCAACAACTTTTCACTCCTATATACATATACATTTTTAAAATTAAATAATAACAAACAAAACTAGAAACGGCTACCCACGGCTATGCTACAAATTCGACACATAAAAAAATATATCGTGAGCAAATTAAGGTAGGTGTTTTGGAGAGCGATGCTCTTAATTTTATTTTATTTGCTTTATTTGCCGGGCACACTCGCTAGAACAAACGACAGTTTTGGGACACGTCTAACAATAAGAAGAAAGATGAGCTGATTGTGAGAACGAAAGAGAACTGCCTAGACATACATACTATGTATGTATCTCTTTTATTTAGCGAGATGGTACATGTTTATATTTGTATGTAACTAATCCATGTCTCTTTGAATCCTTCATTTCAATAATCTCAAAAATAAGGGCACCAATATTTGATTTGTTTTTCGCAAAATGTAAGAAAAATTCAAAATAATCAATATTTAAAAATATTTACATTAAAAAAATATTTTTTTAGTGTTAAAATGCATGCTTCTTAAATATAGTGCTGCTCAAATGAGAATATGGCAAGAAAATTTTACGGAAAATTTAGGAATCTCTAACAAACAAACTGGCAAACCAACTAACAAACGAAAACTACGCGTATGGAACTCAGAAAGTACAGGCACATGCACACACTTTTACAAATTAATAAGTCAATAATTTTGATTCTTTTTATCGTTAAAATGCTGCAGAGCTCACGTTTAGTGCTACTATTGATTTATATAAACAAATTTTAATAGTTCACGATTTTTCGGAACGAATAAAGCTGCGATGCCAGGAACGGAAGGAAAGACGGAAGGAAGGAAGGCATCAAAAGTGACTGGGAAATTGATTTCAGCCTCTCTGCACGTCTCTATGCATCTCTCTATCTCTCTCTCTCAAGCTCTGAGAGGGAGCTTTTCTATTGCCGTCCATTAATGTGGTGAGAGGTGCACAAGAGAGCGACGGGTCCATTAGTTGGCGTCGGCTTGTGGAGTGAAAGCGAGAAAGGATAAGTGGGTAGAGAGAGAGAGAGACAGAAGGAGAGAATGAGAGAGTAGGAGAGAGTAAGTGCAGGAGAGAGTAAAAGTTGGAGATAGAGAGGGTGGGAGAGAGTGAGAGATACGCTTATGCAGAGCAATGTGGGATATAACAAAAGAAGTAGAAGAAAGAACGACAGAGAAGAAGGCGGTTTTTCGCTCATTAATTAAGGCTCTATTTAAAGAACTTTAAAGGAGTGAAGAGGGTGAGGTATCAAGAGAAAAAGACAATGTGAAAAAATTCTAAGAGAAGAAGAGAGAGAGAGAGAGAGAGCGAGTGAGAGAGAGAAAGAGAGGGAGAGAGTGGAATAATTCAGATTGCTTGACATCTAAACGATAATAAGTCGTGATTTCGTTCCTTTTTTCGACCATTCTTTATCAATTTTTGTTGAAATAAATTGTAGAAAATTATTATTTTTCATAATATAATAATTATTAGATGAATATAAAGAAAGAGAGTTAGAGATAGAAAGGAAAAGAAGCACGAAAAGTATGCAAATGCAATTCCATAATGCATGCAGAGTGATTTATCGTCGGAGCGGTCAGCGACAACAAGGGGATGTCTAATGTGTTCGGTTCCTCGAGGCTACTAGAGAGAGAAGAGAGAGGGAGAAAGAGAGCTAGTGAGGGAGAAAGAGGGGAGAGAGGGGGAGAGAGAGAGAGAGGGTCAGAGAGAAAGAGAGAGATATGTAGAGCGAGAGAGAGAGAGGGAGAGGGAGAAAAATAGAAAAATAGCGGACGAGACAGAAAGGAAGCGAGAGAGTGAGAGAGAGAGAAAGATAGAGAGAGAAAAAAAAGTGAGATAAAGCGAGAAAAAGAGAGAAGGCACCTAGAATGAAAGACAGTTGAAGGCAGAGACGCAGCCATGTAAACAGCCAGGAAACGCTGTCATCAAGGAAAGCCGCATGGGTCCAGAAGGGTACACGCCTGGATTTATTCTTCTTGCTTTGCGGATCGCCTCAAGGGCCACAAATGGATGCGAGAGAAAGAGTGGGAGAGAAAGAGAGCGAGAAAGAAAGGAAGAGGCGCGAGAAAGTATAGTGCTGAGCGACTATCGTGAGTAACTGGCGTTATTTCTCTCCGACTGCTTTCGAAGCTCTCTTTTGCCGTACAATTACCATTTATCCTCTTATTACATTCTTTCCCTGGGAACCACATTTTCTACCTTAGTTTCTCTTCCACTCTCACTCTCTCTCTCTTTCTTTCTCTCTCTTTCTCTCACTCTCTCTCTCTCTCTTCGGTTGTCCCGTGTTTATTATGTTGCGGGCGCCTTGCGGCATCTCCAGGAGGCAACAGGCGGTCATGGTAGCTAACGTGAGATAACTGGGTCACGTTTACTCTGTCTTTTCTATCTCGCTTTCCAAATCTCGCATTCAATATCGCTCTCTCTCTCACTCTGTATCTCTCAATCTCTACATACCTCTCTGTCTATTCTCTCTCTCTCTCTGTCTATTTCACGAGAGGGAGAGAGAGAGAGGAGAGAGAGAGAGAGAAAGAGAGAAAGAGTGAAAAAGAGAGAGAGAGAGAGAAAGATAGAGAGAGAGAGAGAGAGAGAGAAAAGAAAGCGAGTGAGAGAGAGGGAGGGAGAGAAGGAGGCTTTTTAGCCGATTGAACTTCTGATTGGTTGGTGGGCCTCTGGACCGTAAACATTTGGAGATCCTTCTATGAAGCAGCGAGACGGATGGAACAAAGTAAGAGAAAGGGCGTATATTCGAGAGTTGTGAAAGAGCGAGGCAAAGGATAAATTAGTGTCGGAAAATGTAATGTTTATTATTATTAAATAATACGACTAGAATAATACGACTCTTTTTCATGAGCTAATTTCGTAACTAATGATGAGGTCTTATGGAGATGAACACATATGGCCACGAAATTTAGGTATAGATAGGAGATTGTTGAACGGGAGATGGCGAGAAAGAGAAGCAAAAGAGATGACGGGATATGACGTCGTTATGATCTGTCAATCTTTCCTCCCTCTGTCTATCTCTCTTTCTCTCTGCTCTCTCTCTTTCTCTCGCTCTCTCTCACTCTTCTCTCCTCTCTCTCTCTCTCTGTTATGATGGCAGACTGATTCTGAGAAGAAGATGGCCGTTCTGGTATCAAGATTGCGTGGGGCGATAGGGAGAGGAAGAATAGAGAAGTCGAAAAAGGAGCCCTGGAGAGTTCAAAGTGCTAAAGTTTGGCGATTTTTGAAGAGACGCTTTATGGACAGAGAGAGAGATAGGGTGAAAGAGATGAAGAGGTAGAGAGAAAGAGAGAGAGAGAGAGAGACAGCCATTTCAACAACAGCAAAAAAAAAGAATATCTGCAAGATCATCAGATGTGGAGGAAAATAAGGCCAAGATAAAAATGATGTCCCGGGGGCGGATGATAACAGAAGATGGATGCATGGGGGTGTCAATATAGATTCGAATAGCATGCAAACTTATTGTTAGGGAAGAGATATGTAGGAAGACAGAGAGAGAGAGAGAGAAAGAGAAAGAGAGAGAGAAGTACCCTTCCCGCGTTATAAGACACTTGTTAAGCAACAGGATAAGAGCTTCGGCTAATCCAACAGGAAGAGAAGTCGCAAACATTGACAGGAGGAAGTAAGAGCATTTACACGGAAATCCGTGCACTTTTCAATTGATTACGCAATAATCTTCGTGTGCAATTCGTAACTGCTGATCTCAAATCAAAATCTTTGCTAAAGGATAAAAAGGAAATGAATATGGCTGATCACATGACAGCATCAGATTTGCTAATCTCTTCGGCTTCTCAAATAGGAAAGACGCGCATGGAAAACCACCGGCATTTCATTAGTAACAACATTAGGTGCGCAAATGGAAAAGGAATTAGAAGAAATTTGGGGATCAACAATTCTCTTATTCTTGCTTACCGTACTTGCTTACATTTTCGCAAATTAATACAAATCCACTAATTTGGTAATTTGCGAAAATGTCAGACATTGCAATCGTTCAAAGTTGCAGTTCAATTTTTTTAAATTTATTTAGTTGTTGGATATTATTAGATATTTCGATTGTGAAGGATTCGCATGCCAGTTGACGAAGTAAGCATCGTCAAGTGAGAGAAGATAGTAAGATAAAAAAAAGAAATAGAGAAAGAGAGAGAGTTTGGAGAGAGAAATAGTGTTACAGAGAAGCAGAGAAAGTCATTTTAATCTTCAAAGACAACAACAAACACGACATCTGGCTTTTGGCACTCTTCCAGAGAGAGCGAAAAATAGAGAGAGTGAAAGAGAGAGAGAGAGAGAGAAGAGTGAGTGAGAGCGTTAGAGAGATAGAGTGAGAGAGCGATACAGAGACGGACATAAAGATAAAGAAGAAGAGAGAGAGAGAACAGATCGAGAGGGAGAGAGAAGATTACGAGCAGATAGCGAAGTCTGCTAAAGGGCATAATGCAATTCTGGCCACTCGCAGCAAATTCTAAATCTTTTCTCAATCGCTAATTTTTATCTCTCTTTTGTCTCCTCTATCTTTCTCTCTGTCTCTCTCTCTCGTTCTCTCTCTCGCTATCTCTCTCACTCTCTTTGAAAATTGCATTGCTCAGTGCAAGTCGTGCGTGGCCCTCAAAACATTCAGAAAAGAAGACAAATTGTAAGGAATCTTTTCGCCAAAACAGTCGAAAGGTCGAAAGACTAACAAAAAGGAAGAAACGAAGGATGAGGAAGAGATGTGAGGAAGAAACCATTACTTCATGTTCGAGGCCAAGACGAGGATGGGAGGAGGCGGTGAACGGGGTTCGGAGGAAATGGCAAGTGCAGCGCAGTTTGCATTCGTGTCTATATTTCATATAGACATGAATGCAAACTGTCAAATCTTCCAAAAGTAAGCATGTTCGAATTTGGTTTAGAAAGCTTATTTAAAAAAATATGTATATATTTAATTCATTCACAAATCGTGCCCTATGAATACTAAAAGACGGCCAGACATCAGTAATGTACAGACGAAGCATTGAAAGCGAGTGAGAATAATGTTTGCACTCTCGGACTCTCTCTCTCTCTCTCTCTCTCTCTCTCTCGCCCTTTCACGCTTTCACTCTCTCTCTCTCTCTTTCACTCTCTCTCATTTTCTCTCGCTCTCTCTTCTCTCTTAATTTTCCTCTGCATCTCTCTCTCCTCTTCCTCGGGCAATGCCTCTTTTTTCCATTTGTGCCCAAAGCGCTTGCAAGGCGAAGAAGCCACCTCCAACTGCCAGCTCCGATTCTGTTCTCTTTCATTCCAATTTCTATCCATCCTTCTTTCTATCGCTCTCCTTCTTTCTCTCTCTCACCCTATTTCTATCGCTCCTTCACTCTCTCTTCTCCCTCTTTTTTCCTTACTGTTTCTCTTCTCTCTCTCTCTCTCTCTCTCTCTCTATCTCTCTCTCTCTTTTCCTCTCTTTCTCTCTCTCTTTCACCCTCCATCTCTCTCTCCATCCTTCCTTTCCCCCGTTCGCGTGTTGCCAAAGTCACATTTTCTCCTCAACCACCTTCACATGCCCACACGGGCAAAGGATCGACGAGAGGCCAAAGTGTTTGCCATCACGCGCCAATGGAGAATGGAGAGCAACAGAAAGAGAGAATATGAGATCGGGGGGAAAGAGGCCTTTTTCAAATCCTTTTTAACAAATGGCAAAAAAGGCAAACAAAAAAAGAGAATTTAAAACCAAGACCATAATAAATTGGAGGAAAAAATTCAAGTTTAAAAAGTATGTTTAAAAAAAGTAGAAAGTAAAAAGTATCCTATTATATATTCAACTACCACACATTCTAATCGCACATCATACAAGTCTGCATACTGTATTTCTGATGCTCCTCGTCTACCGTATTACTAGAGACGAGCGATTACGGTAGATTACGGTATTCGTGCCGGGACTTTGTATCTCCCTACAGTGTGCCTTCCACTCTCTTACTGCACATACGGTCAAACGCTCAACTAATGTAGGGAATAAGAGGAAGGGAGAGTGTGTGAGAGAAACAGAGAACAGACAAGATTCACAAGAGGAGGGCACACGGCAAATGATTGGATAGGCTCAAAATACTGCTCACTCAGGGAGTGAAAAAGAGAATACTACTATAATAGAGTTATGAATGAGTGACAGAGATAAAGAGAGAGGGAGAGATAGACTTACAGAGATTCCAGACTTGCTGATAATTGGGATTGGTCGTAAGGGGTGGGGAGCAATAGGTCTGACACGGCATGTCTACGTAGTCTACGTGGAACATATGACACGCACCGGTACTTGTCGTGTAAGGCGCAGTTGTTGCTGCTGTTGCTCTTCGTCGTGTCGTCGTGGTCGTGCTGAGCACGGCGGTCGTCGTCGTTCTCGGATTCGCGGAGGTCGTCGTCCTCGCAGTTGACGTCGTCGACCTGGTCGTTGCCGGCTCCGAGCTTGTCGTTACCGTAATCGTCCAAGTCTCAGACGCTGCTTCCGTCGTCTCGGGACGTCTTCGGTAGTCCAGCTCGTCCGGCACGACATCAGCGCCATTCCAGATGGACGCCTTCTCATCGGGCACCAACTCGCGTCCGAGCTCCGCCGCGTATTCCGGATTCTGGCTGAGCGCCTCCTCGACCGAGTCGTAGGGACGAGGGATTACGGTAGATGTTTTCGTGGCGGGACCCATCGGCGACGTGGCCGGGGTCGCGGCGAGAGCCAGAACGGGCTCGGCGGGAGTTGGCAGATTGCCAGATCCTTCGAACTCGCCGCCTTCACTGAAGATTGGCAGAGCTGCAGAGCCCTCTTCGACACCGACAACTTCCTCGAGAAAGACGATAGATGATGTGGTCGAAGGCATGGATACGGTGGAAGCCCGGGTTACAGTATCGTCGGTGGGTAGAATGGTGGGTCGACGATGTGACTGCTGCTTGTGATGCTGCTTATGTTGATGGTCAAGAGTAGGATGAGGAGGAGGCGACTCACCGGTGGTTGTGGTCGTAGAGGCAGATGTAGTAGTTAGAACGTGAGGACGCCGTGTTGCGCGCGGGGCGTCGCGGTCACTCGCTGCTGTCGCGTCGCGGTCACGCGATGCGGTCGAGGACGAGAGCACCACGACGGGCGAGAAGAAGCCTGGAAGTAGAGAGAAAGAGAGAATAATCGGTTAGAGAAGAAGAGTAATTTTGAAAAAGTGACGGAACGAATGGTGAAATTTTTTTTTTATAAGTGGTTCGTATACGATGAGAAAAAAAAGCAGACAGACACTCTACAATGCAGCTAAAACTAAATCTATTCTCTGCCGAAACTTCAGCGAAGAAGAGTAATGTACAGAGTCGCTGTTTAATTATTTTCTTAAGATAATTTTCTTTTTGATTTTGTAAGCAGATCATAATTTTTTTAAGCTCTAAACGGGAATAGACAGTATTTTTTTATTAGATTATTTGATTCAGGTGGTCTACTTCTAAACGAATGTGCTTTTATTGTCAGCACTTTTGCTGTATGCTGCTTCGTGACTTGTTTGGCTGTAGACTAATTAATAAAAAAACATAATACATTCACCTTTAATTAAATATGTATATGTATGTATAACATATACCTATGTATATATGTAAAATATAGAAGAATCAGAACAGCGAGAGACCGTTGCATGCTGGCTTTATTGAGCAGAATTCATTCATAGATTCACACGGCTTGCAGGGTGTGCAAATTGTCTTTTTTTACTGAACTAGCCACCGAGCGGCTGCACACTTGTTAGAGACTTCTATTGTACTAGGAAACTCCTCTCAAATGGATGATGCAAGCATGCAGGTGCAGGTTGATTTACACAAAACAAACAAATTCTCTCTCTCTCTCTCTCTCTCTCTCTCTCTTTCTTTCTCTCTCTCTCTCTCTTTCTCTCTCTCTCTCTTTCCTCGCTCACACTTCTCTTCTTCTGTTTTTCTTCACACCACTCGAACATTTTCCCACAAACTACATTCGTAACCATTGTCTTGTGATTCTCGAGCTGCTTCAGTCGTCGGCGTTTTCGTGGCTGCCGTAGCCATGGTCGCCAGCGTAATTGTTGTTGTTGGTGGCGGTTCGGTGGTCCTGGTCGAGCCCGTGATAGTCGTCGTCATCGTCGTTGGAGTACTATAACTTGTCGGAGGTACGGTAATCGTTGTTATTGATGTCACTACGGTAGTGGTCTTCTCTGTCGTAGTTGTCGTGGTGGAGGTGCTCATCGAGAGTGCCGTCGTCGTCGTCAGCGTGGGCCTCGTGTGCCTCCGTGGCGCCGGTGTGCTCTTCACTGGCGTCGGCGCGTGTGGCGACGCGTCCGGCGTCGGCAGCCGCGACGCGTCAAAAGCGGCCGCGAAACGCGGCGCGGGCGGCGCCGCCAGCCGGCACTTGGCGTCGCGCCAGTCGAGCAGACACAGGATCGGCAGCACCGTGCTCGTCAGCACGTACATCCATCAGGAGGGGAAGAGGACTGTAGAACAGGACCAAGATTATCACTGTTCGTCATTCACACACAGACAAATTCGTCTCGATCAATGATTAAATCGCGCCAAGCTTTATCTTTAAAAACGGTTATCAATTTGGCAGGATTGCTTAATTTAAAAACCTCGGAGATATACAATTTTTCAGATCAGCATTCCGCAACGTATTATTGAACAACGTTCTAAAGTGTGTATATTATCCATTATAGTGTGCCCAAATTTATGAAATGATCGACAACGTTCAGTACATAGGCATTTTAGAGTTGGCAGCGCACTAATATAGGAAAAAAACATATTCAAATTCCTAATTGTAAGCAATTAATGTTCGCAAAGTTACTGGGCGATTGCGAGATACATATTTATTTGCATTGAAATCAAGGAAGCTATTTAACGATATTAACCCTAGCAACTATAGACTAATTATTTTTTAGCTTGTGTATTTGAGCAATATTTGCGACAGGAAACCACCGACCGTCTCTGTAGGAGTGGGAAAGATTAAAATGTTATTTTGTGTCTAATTTTTGAACTGAAAAAATTCAGCATTTTAGGAAACGAATATGTTCTAACCATTCGTACATAAAGAGCGTGTAGGAAGGAGAGAGCCAGTGGGAGAGACCGAGTAGACATAGAGAGATGCGAGTGAGATTGACAGAGTTACAGAGAAAAAGTCAGAAGCGGAGAGGGAGAGAGAGAGAGAGTGAGAGGAGACAGACAGAGAGAGAGAGGAAAGAAAGTACAAAAATTAGACGAGCCTTTTAATCTCTCACTAATGGACTCGACCCGTGCGTTCAGCGATGTAGCGGATAAAAAAAAATCCGTTGAAAAAAAAACGACAGCAGAGGCAGATTCATTTAGATTGAAAGGGAAGAAGATCCGCCCCGGTTTTAGCCTCTGATCAAGGGAGCAGAGACCAGGGAGTGAGAGGTCTGCGGGTCCTCTTTAGTCACATTCAGTTCGCTACCCCCCCCCCGCATACATTCTCTCATTGTGAGATACATACACACATCGTCTACATCTACCTCACACAGATTTCCCACTGGCTAAAAGCAGCCGCTGCGGTTGGTGCTGGTGCTAAGAGGATCTCAGCACATACTTACATAGACCTCTTCTCTCTCTCTCTCTCTCTCTCTCTCTCTCTCTCTCTCTTTCTCACTCTCCCTTTCGCAATCGTTGTCTTTCCTCTCTCTTTCTCTTTTTCTCTATCGCTCTCTTTCTCTTTCTAATTCCCTGCCTCTCACTCTCCATCCCTCTCTACAAGACACTCTCTTTCTCTCGCCTTGGCCACACAAAAGATACAAACCCCCTCAAATCCACCGCCACAGAGGAAACGTTAGACGCGCTTGGGTCGGCTAAAGAGCTCTTTAAAAAAGAGGCCATGAAGAAAGCTTCTTCAAAAAATAGGCAAAAAAAAACGTTGCTCAACAATGTTGTATTTAACAAGAACGTTCTGAAAGAAAGTAGTTAATAATTAATTCTTTTTTTTTCGAAGAAGGATTGGAAGAACTACACAGCGATTCGCTTTTATTTCGCATTCATTTTAAGAGCGAATGCGCCGAGAAAAGCGCCGGTGTTTGTAAGGGGATGTAACATTTGCATCACCAGTAGCATTTGGGGAGCGGGCGAATAGCCAGGAAAAATTCAGTGAAAGAATTTGGAAATTTGGACGGGCGTTGCTAATGTCCACATGGGAGAGAATACTCTCACGCTACTACCAACATTCGCCTCGGCCATTCTCGGTTGCGAAAGGAAGCTGATTCTGGAAGCGGAATTTGGAGAAGTCAAAAAATGAGTAGAAGAATGTAAGAAGCGTAGTCGACAGATATGGAAAGGAATTACGGCAACAAAGTATATGCAGACATAATAATTTTTTGTTAAAGAAGATATTCAATATACACTCAATATTGCTAGTTATTTCGAATAAATATTAAAATTAAAAAAAATAGAAACTTTACTCAAAATTCTATTCGTGTAGAGCGCGAACGCTACCCCTATTTTTTCAGTGGATCCTAATTAGGATCGAGTCTAGCCTAAGCGCATATTTTATTTGGGCCTACGCCAGCTGTGAAAATTTAGGCGCATACAGAAATAAAGTTATTCGAAATATTATATTCAAAGACGCAATCTTCGGGGATGACATTCATATTCCTTGTCTGCCGAGACATCCTTTCTTTTAAACCAATGCCATATCTCTTCGCTATTTCGAAAAGCCAAAAGCAAAAGCATCGCCCTATTTTTGACAGGAAAATGAATTTGTCGGGATGCTGACGTAAACACTCTTTTTTTCTTCTTCTTCCTTTTTAGCTGGGCGCATGATTTATTTATTTACTTGTCTCTGCGATTTCCTCGTCCGCTTCTTTTGGCAATCGTCCAAAAATCTTCATCATTTTTTCAAAAATCTTCTGCACCGAGGAAACAGAGAAGTAGGGAGAGAAAAGGTATTTTTCGTGAGATACTAAATGCTATATTTTAGTGGCAGAGGAGCTAATAAGGCAGCAAAATTAGAGAGAGAAAGAGAGAGAGAATGTAAGCGCGTGAGAAAAAAAAGAGAGAGAGAGTCGGAGAGAGAACGAGAGGAAGAAGGATGTGGACAAGAAAGGTGTCTGGTGTCAACGACTTTAGTAGGAGAACTTAAAAGCAGTGCGTGAAACAAGGAAGAATGCCGCACGAAAGAAAAGACGCAATAACAATAAAATAGCTATACGGGAGAGAGCACATGAGAAAGAGAGAAGAGGAAATGGAGAAAGAAGTAACCAGAGGGATGAGAGAGGTAGATAGAGACGGAGCAGAAATATTAGTCTCCTTTAATTAAAATATTCCTAATAAAAAGACACTTATAAACAGGAAGCGACTAAAGCTTTTTGCAATCTCAATATTTTAAGGTATCGCACAGGAAAACCACCTTTATATATGAAAGGATTCCACTGTTGTAGCAGGGTCTCGGAATTATAAACAACGCTTTTCTATTACTATTATGTATACGCAGAACTATATGAATGTTTGCACGAATATGGCAAATGTGTATGTATTAGCAAAAAAATAATAATTTAAATATTTCTTGGATTATGAATATGCATGTAAAAAAAATTGCCGTCATTATATACCTCATAAAAATTGGATTTTGAATTTTTGCAGTCATACAATTTTATATTTAAATGTCGCCTTAAGACAGCGCGTAGGGAGAGAGAAAGAGTAGGAGATAAAGATAAGCGGTAAGAGATGGGAGCGAGAGAGATCAAAAGAACGAAGGAGTGAGAGAGGAAGAGTGAGATTTATTTTGAGTTTAGCATTATTAGAAAAATAAATTAATGGATAGTGAGGACGTATTGATATTTCTTCTATGTCCATTGAAAATACACATATACATACATACATACATCCAAACATAGACAACAGCTTTTATATACTACATACATTCTGGCAGGCAACAAATAAGGCTTCATTTCGCTTGATACATACATATTTGTGTATCAAGCGAAATGAAGCGAGAAGTGTCAAGGGTAATTTAAAGTTATTTTATGTTAAGCTTCCTCTTTCGTTCTCTCAGAATGTATTAGAAACACATTCACATCTATAATTATACATTGGAAAGTCCATCGCAAAGAATGTACATATGAAGCTGGAATGTTTGGCCTTATACGAGAAAAATATAATCATAATTTACAGATGGCGTTCATCATACATGAATATGTGCAACAAAAATATTGCAAGCATGGCTATGGCTAGAGAGAGAGGGGATAAGAAGAAGTTAAATGAGGGAAGACCATGAGGAGGTGTTAGGAGACAGAGGGAGAGAGAGAGAGAGAGAGAGAGAGAAAAGAGAGAGAGAAAAAACAAAACGAGTAAGAAAGAAAGAGAATCCAAGAGAGAGAAGAGAGTGAGAAAGCGCAAGAAAGCTTATATGTCGAAGACTATTCGACACCTGGTGGCCGGACGCCCTAAGGGGCAGAAGCTTTGGAAGGAGAGAGAAGAGGTGTGAGGAAGGGAGAGATCGAGGAGGGGAGAGAAAGAGAGAGGGAGAAAGAAAGAGAGGGAGAGAGAAAAGAGAGAGGGAGAAAGAAAGAGAGGGAGAGAGAAAAGAGAGAGGGAGAGAGAAGAGGAGAAGGAGATGGTGCAATTTGCAGGTGCATCGGAGCGAGTCATGAAGGACGCACTTGCCGGAGACGCACAGGAAGTGGGCAAGAGAGGGAGAGCGAGACAGAAAGAGAAAGAGAGAGAGAGAGAAGGAAGGATAGAGCGAGAGAGAGAGAGGATATGAGAGAGGGAGGCTTAAAAAGGTAGCCTGAGAGGAAGAATCAAAATGCCGAGAGTGCAACCAACACACCCTTGAAGGTGTGCCATGGCTTCCGGAAAGTGAAGAAAGTGAAGAGAGAGAGAAAGAGAGAGAGAGAGAAATAGAGAGTGAGAGAGAGAGAGAGCGCCCAAGATTATAAGCTTGCGAAATTTCTAACTATCTTCAGTGTTATTACGAGAATTTTTTTTAAACTAGTTCTCTGAAGCACATAAAAAACATAAACCTGTCGGATCTGTCAGAAAATGAGAATTAATGCTAAAAAGATGACGATGTAGTTGAGTGAAAAGAATAAAGATGTTCACTAGTTGTGTGAGAGAAGAAGATGACGAAGAAAATAACGTCCATCGAGAGCTGTAATTGTTGGTTTGCCAGAAATTTGTGTTACCTACCACGTCATTATCTAAATGTTTGCTGCATATGTTTTTGTCACATGTTTCCAACTGTAGCAGTGAATTGAAAAAATTGTGACAACATGGGAATAAAACCATTCCTTTTCTCTCTTCCATTCAACCCGAGGAGCACAATCTAATAAGGACTTAAAAATTTTATCCCTTAGAGACTCATTGTTAGGGAATTCTATGATGTCTCCCTGTCAGAAACAAAAGCTGGGAAGGTCGTTTATACAAGTTTCTTAAAAAAAAATCACTATTTACAAATAAGAAACATAAAGATATGGTTTGTAATCCCTACTTGAAGGAACAGCCACCGCGGAGCGACACGGTGGTTTAGAATGCAGCTCTCACAATAAGATGACAAAATTTTTTTTGTTAGTGATGGACGAATAATAACTGGAAGGAGTTGAAGCTACATTATATATATATATATATATATATATATATATATATATATAGGTGCCAGAAATGAGGAAGTCGTGGAGGCGGCACAGTGAGGAAAGAAAGTATCTGATGAAGCAGAAAAGGAATCGCGCGTGTGGCGAACACAAGGGAAAGTCAGCTGGAGGGTGAGTGTTGTTAGAGAGAGAGGAAAGAGAGAGAAAGAGAGAGAGAGAGAGAGTGGGAGAGAGAGTGGGAGACAGAGAGAGAGAGAGAAAGAGAGAGATTGAGAGATAGCAAGCGAGAGAGAGAGGGAGGGAGGGAAAGATGAATGCGAGAGAGAACGCGAGAGAAGGATAGAGATATTAAGAGCGAGAGAGAGAGAGAGAGAGAGAATGCGTTAGCGGCATGGGAAATCGGAGGCGGCTTCACACAAATCTTCCCTCTCAGGGTGCTCTCCTTTTCTAATGGCAAGAAGAATGCGCGTGCCTTTTCTTCTTCTTCTTTGAGGCCACACTCTGATGATATCCGGGGAAGAGAGGATGAAGGCGGCGCGCCGCGCACCCTCAAAAATCATAGGTGCCGTCTGGGTAGAGAGAGAGAGAGATAGATAGAGAGAGAGAGAGAAGAGAGAGAACGAGAGAGAGAGGAAAGATAGATAGATAGAGAGAGAGAGAGAGAAAGGTCAGAGGGACAACGAGTAGGGGAGAGATGAAGATGGAGAGAGAGAGAGAGAGTGAGAGCGCGAGAAAAGTCAGGAGGAAATTCAGATTGAATGATGAATGGGTGCGCAAAGCCTATTCATTTGAAGGGGAGGGGGGAGAGTGAGAAGCCCCACTGGACAGTGGTCAGCTGCACGCTGGAGGGCAAAAACCAAAGGAAGCCCCTTGGGGCCACTCTCGTGCGGCTTTCCTCTTCTAGCCTCTTATCCAACGGATATCCACTAAGGGATCGAAGTGCAGAAGGATCTATCATTCTTCCCTCTCTTTGTCTAGCATGCCTCTCTCTCTCTCTCTCTCTCTCTTGCACTCTTTCTCTCTCTCTCTTTCTCTCTCTCTCTTTCTCTTCTCTGTCCATCATGGGAGGCGACCGCTCAGAATAGGGTGCGCTTCAACAGAATGACAAGTATCCTGCCCCCGCGCGCTACAAACGATGCTGGACACGACGAACAATAGCATTTCTTGTCATTGTCTCTCTCTCTCTCTCTCTCTCGCTGGTGCAGGGTTAAAGAGTGGCGTCAATTGCGTTATGCACCCGCCGGTTCAAGAGGAGGGAGAGAAAGAGATAGAGAGACAGAGAGGGAGAGAAACGGAGAGAGAGAGGGGGAGAGAGCAAGAGAGAGAGGGGGAGAGAGAGAGCGAGAGAGAGAGAGAGGGCGAGAGAGAGAGAGAGAGAGAAAGAGAGATAAAGCGCCCCTCAAATCTCTTAGCCCCTGTTTACGCAATTCGCCCCTGAAGGCAAAAGAAGAGGAGTGTCCGAGTTATGTGCGAAGGCAAAAAAAAAGAGTCAAGAATGGAAGAATGTGGGGTGGGGGGTGATCTGGAACACGCAACAATGGCCCTGATATCTGGGAAGGGGCAGGAAGAATATACAAGAATATATTGTTCAAGTTGTACGGCGACAAATTCAATCTCGCTCTCGTTTCTGATCGTATGGGCTAAGATGTCTCTCTAAAGGGCAACCTCTGATTGTAGGGATTTTCTGAGTGCGAATACAACACATTGCCGGCATGTGATTTTTTTTCTACTTCTTTATAAACGGGAAGAAAATATTTAATAAAAAATATTTGTGATATTATTACTTCATTTTTGTTAATGAAAACCGGCAGTTTAACGTGCGATTTTATTTTGCCCTTTGCTCTCAAATATTTGAAATTGACTGACAATCAGATTTAGCAGCTCATAAAGTTTTTTTTTTGCTAAATGTAACAATAAGCGAGCATGTGAACAAATTTCTTTATGTATCAAGTGCTAAATTGTTGAATGGCTTCTCGTTCACATGGCCCGGAGATCTAATCCTGAGAGAGCAAACCCAAATCACTGACTCTTTGACTTCATCTCTTCATCTCGCAATCTGTCGGCAACACTCTAAGTCTCCGTCTCTCTCTTTCTCTCTTTCTCGAGCTCTCTCACTTCTTTCTCTCTCTCCAACTCTTCTTATCCCTATAAAAATATATTTATTTCTGATATCACCAATCCCTTTTTAGCAAGCGTAATATCGAACTTGGTCAGATATTCCCATAGTTTTGCAAGGGGGCATCAAATATTAAGCTACAAGAATTGAGTTTATCCTCTCGCTGAAATTAGAAGGAAGTTCTTAAGGTCAAGAAATCGCATCATTCTGTGTGACAAATCTTGTTCAAAAACAGATTTGTTTTCTTTTGATTAATAAGTTTGACACATGGAACTTCATGCCGTAGCATTTTAAACTACTAATTATCTCGCCTGGAATTACATGGGTACGGTAGATTTATTTGCATTTGGATGGTTTTGAGATATCATTCTCACTCCGACTTTTTTGTGGCTAGCTAGCCGGTTCGTCCTTGCTTTTTCTCCTTTGAGAGAAGCTTCCTTGTTCCGCCGTTATAGTCCACCTTGTCGTATCGTCGTTGTTCTTTCTTTGCACAAGTGATAAACTTGTTGGCCTCTTCCCTTGAAAGGCTCACATATATATTCATTGTGTTCGTTCTCGGGAACTCTTCCAAGAGTTTTGGGTATTCTCCGGATCAAGGAGTTGTTCAGGATTGACTTCAGTTCGTGAGAATTTTATTTAAAACACACTCTTGCAAAATGTTTGCTAATTTTTTTCAGAAAACAAATTATATTAATTCTGAAATGAAAAAGCAGTCCAGACATGGTCGTCTTCTCAAAAACAAGCATACTCAAAATTCTCAATTTCGTTCCGTCCACAATTTTCTCTCCACATTTTTTTCCTTTTTTTGAAATTATTTTATTTCTAGATCTCTCTCCTTCTCTTCATCGCATTTGTTCTTCAATCTCAACATTCTCGCAGAAATCAATGAATCTTCCAAAGAGTAAAAATGAAACTTAGAAACATCTTTGACTTATGTTTATATTTATTTATATATTTTATAAATAAGTCGCTGAAGAACCTAGCCAACCGAGATCATGTGCTTGTTGCTGAATATATCCATAACTTTCGTATTAAAACTGTCAGTGCCCATGTTGGAGTGGTCCCAAACGAAACCCTTGTTGCCTCTAAATTATTCCCGAATCTATCTCTACTTTCAGTCTCTATCTACTTATTTCATCAATCTCTCTCTGTTACCTAAGCGATAAAAAGAACAGAAAAAATAAAATTTAAAAAAATGCGGGCTTTGTTTCAATATTTTTTTCGTGATAAACAAGAAATCTTCAACGCGCTAAAAAAAAGACTATTTCCGTCATAAGGGCATACCAAAATTCCCTATGCTTTTTCTCTCTCTCTCTCTCTCCGTAGTATCACAGTCTTTCGCTCCATATTTTCAGCTCTCACACCCAATCTCTCCTGATCTCTCTCTCTCTCTCCTGATCTCTCCCGCTCTCTCTCTCCCTCTGTCTCTCTCTCTGTCTCTCTCCCTCTCCCTCTCTCTATCTCTCATCCTACTAATCTCGTATAAATTCCACGACTTTTCCTCCGCTCCCGATAATGTAGCTTCTCTGGCAGCAATCACGAAGCGCCTGCCAATTGGAGGACCAATCTCTTTCTCTTTTGGCAGAATACCAATTCGCCTCCTCTCCTACTGGAATGAAGAAAGCAAGATTACCCAAGAAAGCAAGATTATAATGAGAGAGAGAGGGAGAAGGAGAGAGAGAACGAGAGAGAGAGAGAGACAGAGAAGGTGAAAAAGAGACAGAGAGGTATAGAGGGAGAGAGGTAGAGATACACAAATAAAATAAGTAACACGGAGTTTGGGAGACTGACCACGAGAGAGAGAAAACGGTCTTAAAGTGCAACAATTCGTAACGTTCTCTCGTTTAAAGAAAGGAGAACTTGCACTTTCTCAATTATTGCCTCCCGCCTTCATAAAATTAGACTCTATTTAGGAGCGAACAAAAAACCTTGACATGAATATTTGTAAGTATCCTTTAATGTTTTTTTTCTTCTCAAAATCATCATTGAATACAGGCAGTTAGCAATAACCGAGCTAGACATTCTAATAAAATAACAGCGGTCTCTGCAAATCCACCAGTGTGTTTAATAAGAAAAAAAGGCATACTTTTCAACACTGTCTTTAGCAACCCTGGATATAATATGAGATGCTCTTAAATAGCTTTAAAATCCTTAAATCAGTATCAGTTACACAATTTTCAAAAGTAAAAAAATAAGAGGAATCTTAAAGAAATAAGGACTTTTTTTAATATTTTAAAACACACTCTAGCAAAATGTCTTTTTCAGAAAAGATATTAATTCTTAAAAGAAAAAAAAGCAGTTCAGTCATGGTTGTCTTCCTAAAAACAAGCGTACCCCCTATTCTCAATCACTTTCCGCCCACAATTTTCTCTCCGAATTGAGAGTGGAAAAGAGAGTAAGAGAAGGAGAGGAAAAAAAATGTTTAAAAAGAACAGGAAAGACAATATTGAGCAATAGTGAGAGGCTTCAATTGTGAGAAGTATATGCTTCCGGATTTTGCTAGCTTGCAAATATAGGTAGTTCTTAAGTGAGCTGGGCAGCAAATCCGAAAATAAATGTTGAACGCTTTAGTAGTACATACTCCTTGTACTGTTGCGACACCCTATCGTTCTTGAATTATTTTTTCACACTTTTTACAACCTTTCCGACCTGGAATACTTTACTGGCGCATGATTTATTTAAAAAAAACTATGAGCCGGAAGACTACCGACAACCGAAATACTCATCCTTATAAAATAACAACGGTCTCAGAAAAACCACCGGTGTCTGAAAACAAATTTTGCACGTTTTCTTCATTAACAATACTCGATATGTTTTATGAGATGCTTCGAAGAAACAATAATTGTAAATTAATTGAACGCAAAACAACACTGTCGCGATGCAAAATTTAAATACTTTACGATGACGTCACAAACAAACACATATGTATAAATAGCACAACCATATCAATCACAAGCACGACACTGGCTGGAAGGCAAAAAAAATAATAATAGAGTTTTACAAGGGTAGAAACGAACCACGCCTGGACGAAGCTTTTTCTTCAACACAGGAGATGAATACAAATAGTTTCGTATTTAGGTTTTGGGTAGAGATTGAGAGCAGAAAGAAAGAGAGAGAGATAGCGATAGAAGAGAATGTGAGAAAGAAAGAAAGAAAGAAAGAAAGAAAGAAAGAAAGAAAGAAAGAAAGAAAGAAAGAAAGAAAGAAAGAAAGAAAGAAAGAAAGAAAGAGATACAAAGAGATACAAAGAGACAGAGAAAGCGAAAAGGGAGAGAGAAATAGAGATATAAGGAGAGAGAGAGAGGGAGAAGCAGAGAGTTGGAGAGAGAAAGAGGTAGGAGAGAGAGATAGAGAAAGAGAGAGAGAGAGAGAGAGAGAGAGAGAGAGAGATTCCTCTCACCTTGCGTGTCGGTGTCGACGAAGCAGCTCTCGTGCTCCTCGATGGATATGCACGCGGCGCCGATGCTCTCGATCAGGGGCGCGGCGGCGGACTTCAAAGGAAAATTTAAATGAGGGAAGGCGGAGGACTTCAAAGGAAATTACAGTTTGGGGCGGCAGACTTCAAAGGGTTATTAAATTAATCGATAATCATATTTATGTTTCTTAGCCTTAAGGAATTTGACGGAAAAGAAAACCTTTTTTTTTTTTACTTTTTCTGATATCTTTTTTTTAAGTAATTTTTTTCTTTTCTAATAACTCGAGCACGACGCGAAGAAATGGAAAAAAAAGCTCAGGTTTGGATGGGATTTTCTGACTGCAGGAAATCTGAAATCTGAGCAGCATCCATCGGACAATGGCATCATTTTTTTTTCTCCCTGCACAGAATTGTAACGCGAATGAAGAGCAATTGTGACAAGTATTTATGAAGCAAGAGAGAAAAGGGCAAAAAGTATTTTTAAAAAAAGACATATGGAAATGTTTGTGTTTCTGATTCTTTTCATATCGTTTGCAATTTTACACAGTAAATATGAGGACATTGAGATGCTAACAAAAAAAAAACAACAGCTGCAGCAGAATATCAGCAACAATGCGGAAATGGCGAAGAATATGATATACAATTATACTTGCACTTGGAGTTAGATTAATGTAAGAGCTCCGTCCAATAAGACGTTTGCAAAATCTCATGATTCAATTTTCTTTATACCCTTTGAGTTAAAGCGAAAAGCGCCGTGCGCCTCTTATTTTACTATAAAATAGAATAAAACATGATTTGTTTAAAGATTTAAAATTTTAATTTATAAGGACATTAAAGAAAGACTTACAAAAATGTTCGTTTAAAACTAATAGTTTAAGCAAAAGAACAGCTGGTATTTAAAAGCCAAAATAAAATTCTTCAATTTCAACGTTGTGATAGGAAGAAATGAGTGCAACTACTTCTCTGATTGCCAGCAGGCGGCTTATTGTTAGGCATCATTTCGCAGCTGAGAGAGATAGGGTCAGAGAGAGAGAGAGAGAGAGTGAGAAAGGCAGAGTGCGAGAGGCAATGAGAGAGAGAGTGTGTGTAAGAGTGAGTGAGATAGAATGAGATAATGAGAGAGCGTGAGCGCAAGAGAGAGAATATGAGATAAAAACGAATTGCAAGTCTCGTTCGGATGTATTTTGGTATTAATATCAATAATAGCCATTAGTGCCACCGTATCAAGGGAAGGTGCTCATATGTTCTAGTACAACGAACGAAATGGCGCATTCTAAACTCCAATGGAATCGTGTTTCGATCAGCACCGCACACACTAAAAATGCGCACTAAAAATGCCTGCTCTTGAGATGACAGCTGAAAATTTTCCCATAATAATTCAAGCGTTGTCAAGCGCCTTAAATGTATGACTCTATAATACTTTTAAAGGAGCCAATTCGCACCATTTTGTCTAACACTACGGTTGAGAGAGCACATCTAATTTAGAGAGACGCGTCATCAAGAAATTTGAAAAAAAAATACATTACGCTTTAGCTTCCTTTAAGACATGAATCAGCTAAATCACTGTTCCAGAAAAGATGTTTAATGCATGGGAGTTGAATAAATTTTTGCATATACATATACAGTACCGCCAAAAAGTCTATCAACTTTTGGTTTTTAGGGCATATTTTCCTTCATACTGTACGAAAGTAAATGAAATTTTCAGGGTTGCTTCCTTATTCTATCACATCGTTAGTAAGAAAATAGTGGTTTCATTCATCCACAATAAAACCCGAAAAAAATCAATAACTCAAATCACCCGAGTTGCACATTTAGGAGTGCTGGATTAAATGGGTTATTGCTTCGATATTCGGGTAGCTTTTATTGGAGAAATGGTTTAGATGGATTCTAAGACATATCTGCGATAAGTTTTTGGTCTAATCGATATTTAATCACATGCTTTTAAATGCTGCCTGCCTTCAGCTCGTGATTCATGCACTCGGCCTGAGATGCTGAAGGTTCAGGAGAATAAAATTAATCACGTACTGCCATGCTTATAGTAATAATGAGGTCCATATATTCAGAGGTGATAAGCGAACAAATTCAGATGGTTGCTTGGCCTGTGAAAATTAGATTCTAACTATTTATGCATACTTTGACTATCACTGTCAACTTTCGTCTGCAGCCAAGACGTACTTAAAGTGCTGCTGTACAGGGGTCCGTGTTTCGAAAAGGGTTTCACTTGTCTATAATGATTCTTAATAGACTTTTCTGTATTCTGCAGCCTTATTTCATCCATGGCTACATGAGACCATAAGGGACGGACGATCATTTGAATGTACCCTGGCATTGAGTAGTGCAGTGTCTTGACAGCTGTCTGTTATAGATCAATTACAATATTAAAATGGCTAGATGGAATTTAGACTATTGCAGAACACGCTGTTTTATAGATTAAAGTGATATTTGACTCTATCTAAAACGTCTCGGGATTATTTTCCTACCTTATACGGCACCGCACCAGTCAACGCCAGGGTACATTCAAATTATCTACCTCTCCTCATGAAGCCAGGCATTAAATAAAGCTGCTAAAGATAGAGAAGCCTATGAACTATCATTATAGGTAGGTAAAAGCGTTTCACAAACAATGATTCCTGCACAGCATCACTTTTAGCACTTCAGCGTTGTGGACCGCAGTTGACCGCGATGATCAAAGTGTGTACAAATAGTACATGTCTATACGCTTATCTTCTTTCTGCCTGTCTTTCTTTATATCTCTCTTTCTCCTTTTGTCTTACTCTTTATTTGCCTCTCTATCTCTTTTCAATTCAGCTATTTTTCTTTATTTCTCTCTCTATCTTTCTCTCTCTCTCTCTCTGCCCCTCTCTTTTCTATTCCTCTCTGTCTATAATTACCCCTCAGCTTCTGCCCGAGGCTGTTTTGTGGCCATCACACTTCGATTTACATAGATGTCGAACGTACGGATTGACGATCGACAATGAAAAAAATATTCTGACCTTGGTTCGGAAAAACTCAGCCAAATGAAGAGTTTAAATGAGAGAGAGAGAGAGATAACCTCTCTTTAGAAAATAAGAACACCTTTCTTTCGAGTAAGAACTCATGTACATAGCATCTTTACAGAATCTACGAAGACTTCCAAGACGAAATGTTTTTCGTGTTACACATACGGACTCAAAGAAACTTGATTAGACCTACCTGGAAGCAAATTTGCATAACAAAATATGCAGGGCTAGATTTAAAAAAAATTGAGATGAGAGAGAGAGGAGGGAGTGACAGAGGAGAGTGAGAGAGAAGAGAGAGAGAGAGGAGGAGAGAGGAGAGAGAGTTCTGACTTTGGACCACAAGTAAACAGCGCAAAGTGCGTCCCAATCGATGCCCAGGAATAAGCGGAGAATTTATGGACTGACCAGTGAGAAGGCGCCGTTTAGAAAATGTGAATTTTCTAAAGACACTATTTGCGGACACAGTGGTCGTTCTTAACGGGGCCAATATCTGTAGCTGCTATGTTAAGAAGATCTTTGATAAAATATTGATCGATAAGAGAACTGTTGGCTTTTTGATAAAACTTTCCAGAAATAGCTCCATTTTATTTTAACTTTTTCATAATTTAACTGCATATAAGTATTAAAAAATCATAATTTATGGCTTATCAATTAAATTTTTTCCGCCATGAAGGGTCTACTAATGGTGAAAGACTGAAAGTACGCATACCGTACTTTTGTTTTCACTCGAAAATAATTTAACTTCAATGCAATAAAAAAATGCCTTGAATATGAAGATTAATGCACAGTTTATATAATATAAAATATTTTGTTTTTAAAAGTAGTGGTTTCGCCGTCCATACAAGCAAAAATTCTGAGATAAAATTATCCTATATTAAATTTTAAAACTGGTTTTAAACCACAAATTAAAATGAAGACAAGTAATAAATAGGTACGAATAATTAGTACATCTAATTGTAAGGACGGATAGGCTTCACAAATAGATCTTTTTTTAAATTAATATTTATGTTGCTAACAAAGTTTTGCTTCTTTTGTGGATATCCACTAGCAAAAATCAGTTGCAGTTAAAAATATATATGGAAGACAGTCAGCAATCTTGGAGAAATATTATCTACTTTATTAGAACAATGAAGTCATTGCAATGATAGAGGATAAGATTGGGTGGTCTAGCAGGAGGCACGACTGACAACGAGTAAGAAAACGGGTGAAGAATGACGAAAGCGAAAATAAATCACTTTCGAAATAAATCATTCTTTATAAATATCTTTTTTTTCTTACATTTCGCTACTAATTACTACTATTTCCCAGCTGTCAAAGAGAGGGCAATTATTTTTTTACATTATTGAATCTAACTTTTGCTATGAAGTAGAAAGCGAATTTTTTAAGAGTGAGGTTACATTAGTTTCTCTCTTCCTCTCCTTCTCTTTCCTCTTTCTCCCTCTCACTCTCAAAACTCTCTCTATCTCTCCTTCTATCTTTCGCCCTCTCACTCTCTCCATCCTTCTCTCTTTCTCTCTTTCTCTCTCACCTCTGCCATGACATCAGCCATGACGCTCTCTTCTGGCGGCGGCGTCGTCGTTGCGATGTACGACTGGCGGACGTTGCCGATGGCGCGAAATTGGGGCGAGCCTGAGAAAATTCAAATAATTTAAATTTAAATTTCCCGCCAAAAATTTCTCTTACTTCCATTTCGTTATTTTCTTCAGAACTATGTATAATATTGCCAATAATGAAAACAAAGAACGCAAAAGGATGAAATGGTGTAAGTAAGTGTATGGTTACTAAAAGTACATATTGGGCTGAAGAGAATGAAAAAGGAAAAGAAACAGGAGGAGGAGGAGGAGGGTTAGGATTGGTAAATAAATCATTCGACAAAAAATAATTTTCAGTTTTAAAAATAACAAAAAAATGAAAGTGTGAATGCCCCGGTGGATTTGACAGGCATTAATGGGATGTAATCAGCAAAGAGTCCCGAACAACGATTGGGCTGGGTCTTGTGGTCCGAAATATATGACGTAAATAAATAAATAAAAATTCGGCAAAATAGAGCGAAATGATGAGCCAAAGACGATGTAGAAGGACCAAGAATGAAATTATAATGAAAGAGCATGTCAAAATGAGCCTCTTCGAAAATGAATCTCCAGCAATGTCCTTGTCCAGCGGACTTCATCGGTAGCAATTGGGCAATAGTATCGAACGGTAATAAGATATTTCGCTTTGTCTTCTGGATAGATTAAAAAAACTTTTTAGAAGCAATAAATATACATGCAGTCTTGGATGCATGCAAAATTATTTGCTATTAACAACAAAAAGATTCATGCCAAGCTCACCCCTAGAAAGGGAAATATAGCGACAGAGAGAGAGAGAGAGAGAGAGAGAGACTGAGATAGAGACTGAGAAAAAGGAGTGAGAGATAGAGAGGGAGGGGGAGGGAGAGGGAGAATGAGAGATTAAGAAAGAGTGTGTGTGAGCCAGATTGAGTAACCAGGAAAATGTGTTTCACTACTTAGCCATCGAGGCGCATCATGGAAGATTGCCTTTCTGAAATGTTTATATCGGCTTCGCCTATCTAAACCACCGCTTCGTACATTGTGACCAGGACTGCTTATTCTTTTACTAAATAAATTTTTCCCTTCGCCTAAGATCTTCTTAATATTCCCAAACTATTCGCGCCACGGGTAAAAAGAAGAAAAGAAATTAATCATCATTGTTTTTAATGCCATTGTGAACGTGCGGCAATTCAAACTTGAATTAATGATTTTTTGTTCTCACGCCTTAATCACTTGAAAAAAGGTCATTATAGATATTTCTGGATAATTACGCCCGCCATCAGCAAATCGGACACTGATGGATTGTCCGCTCATGATAGTCCATTTGCAGATTTATGCGACATTTCTTTACGCGGAAATAGTTTGTACTGGCTGTTACTCTTACTGTTGTAGGTTTGCGTATTGGAACATAATTGAATGATGTATTTGAGAATGTAAATACAAATAATTGTGCCAATTTAAGAAAAGGCTCTCGATTTTTGGAACGGCAAAAGGTACCGTACACAGAGTGCGGGCACTGCTTGAGAGAAAAGATCATCGCTTCTCCAAAGTACGGAAATGGGCTCTATTCTAGTGTAGGCGTCCCATCGAATTATAGGCGTCCCAAGGCAATGAGACGCCTTTATTTATCACTGATAGGACGCCTTTATTTTTCATGGGACGCCTATAATTCGATGGGATGCCTACACTAGATTAGAGCCCGGAAATGAACGGCATTCATCCTGATGCCAAGGCGGCTCTCGTTTTGGATGACATATCCAGGCCAAGTTCGCTTTCTCACTCTCTCACCCTCTCTCTCTCTCACTCTCTCTCGTTCTCTCTATCTTCCTTCTAATTTTAATCTCTCTCACTCTTTCCCTATCTTCACTGATCTCTATCTCCCACAGTCTCTCAATCACGCTGCTCACTCTCTTTCTAGAGTAAAGGAACATCTATTAAAATCATTACTGAATCAGTAAAATGTGTTTTGTTCTTTATTAGTGAAGGTGTCTTTAACGCAATCGTTATATTTATGGCTTACCATTAGCAAGCGGTCGAGGAGCATAGACGTTTGCTCTTCTGAAGTATTTATATCTTCTCCGCCTTTCTAAACCACCGCATCGTGCACTAGGTTTTTTTAGATATATATTTTTTTTACATTTTTCAACCCGCTCGCCCTTTTTTCAGTGATGTTCTTCAATATTCCCTAACTATGCCGTGCCACGGATAAAAGAGATCAACCGTTGCGTTATTCTCACAATCAGGGATAAAGCGCCGCAATTCAAACGTGTCTTTATGGTCTTGCACTTTAACACTTAAAAAAGATCATTATAGATGATTATTGATAATTAAGGAGACCATCAGCAATTCGAAAATGGACGGTTTCTCCGCTCCATATGAGAATGAATTCACGCGGTAGCCATTTTTTTACTGGCTCTTATATACATATATTGTTTATCTGGGTTGCAGTAAGATACAGTAAGAACAAGGAAAAATATGAGTAATATATGACGCAATCAGATAGTAAGAGCCGCAACGGGGTGGCCAATAAGTGCTATGGCAGGAAAGAAAAAAAAAAATTTATAATAATCAATATTAATTACGGTACTCTTATTGTTAGTGTTAGGTTGGCATGTTGTTAATTGCATGACGTACATAGTTGCATATGTACATACATATGTACATACTATACATATATGTATTAATAATATACCAATTAAAAAATAAATACCGGTTATTGAACGCGAACACCACCGGAGAAGGTACTGTATATAGTAGAGACTGCTAGAGAGAAAAGATCATCGCTTTTCCAAAGTACGGAAATGAACGGCATCTATGCTTCTTCTTGATAGGCGGTCTCGTCTTGGATGACATATCCAGGCCAAGTTAGCTTTGTAACTCTCTCACAGTCTCTCCCTCTCATCTGATGTCTAGCTCCATTCCTTTCTCTCTCTATCTCTCTCTCTCTTTCTCTCTCTCTCTCTCTTTCTATCTCTCCGTCTCTCTGTCTTACTTTCCTTCTCTGCCTCTCACACTCTCCCAATCTGTGCTTGCAGGCGTCAGATGCCAATCTAACCATAAGCTGCCATCCGAACACGAAGATGAGTAAGGAAGAAGGTGGTGGCAGCGCCGAAAAATGGGGTCGCTAGCCAGCGTAAGTGAGCGCGAGAAGGAGAGGATAGAGATAGAGAGAGAGAGAGCTACAGAGAGAGAGAGAGAGAGAGAGACGTAGAGAGAGAGACGGAGAGAGGGAAAGAGAATTACAGAGCGGGTAGAAGATAGACAGGGATAGAGATAGAACGATAGAGAGGAAAAATAAGTATGCTGCCGCAAATTTATTAGCCGTTCGAAGCTCCGATCATTCATTATCTCCCTCTTTATTTCTCTCTCTCTCTTTCTCTCTCACTCTCTCTCTCTCCTCTCTTTATTTTTCTCTCTCCTTCTCTTCCAGGCTCATACCCCCGGTCATCTTCCTTTACCCTTCGCCATAACTGACGGATGACTCTCGAATTTCGTTCTCTGTCCCCCCGACAAGGAAAACGAGGATGCCGAGGGCACCGGGCAAACACAATGCATACGTTACGCACACTTCTGGCATCTCTTTTTCTCTTTCTCTCGCTCTCTCTCTCCCACCCTCCCACTCTCCCTCTCTCTGTCGTCCCTTCTTCACTCCCTCTCTCGTTCTCTCTCGATATTTATCTCTCTTTCGCCCTTTCTCTCTCATGCATAACACGATTCATTCAAACAATTGTCAAAGATGTAATTAATCATTTAATCATTGTGCCATTTCCACAGCGTCTTCCTTCCTCGTCTGCCCTCTCTCGGCCACCCGTGCTATTTCGCGTCAAGTACAACGACTTTTTATTTGTGCTCGACAAATAAACATTTGGGAAAGTGTATCGAAAGTGTAGGCAAGACGCTTCCATAATTGAGGTGAAAGTCCGTTACAATGTGACAATCGAACTTTCGTTACATTCGCCGTAATAATGATGTACAACTACCAAGTAGGAATTGTACAGGGTTTCCATGTAGCTTAAACAAAATTTACAAAATTTGCAAATTGCTATTTGCTTATTTTTATTAGGAAGTGGGTAGGGGAACAATTTCCTCACAATCAGCCCAGACCGCAGGCTGTCCCTAACTGTTCTCAAGTCCACTGCAGGGTTCAAGTGAATGGACGTGGCCGCCCCAGACATCGTCGATCATCTACTATTGCCTTCGCTGGAATCTATCACTTATGAGGCGGCTTCCAGTCAATCATTCATTGAGCGCTGGTCGGACTAAGAGTTCCGCGAGCAATTCTAAGAAACGAGCGAGAGAGAGAGTGAAGCGGCGAGAAACGCAGAGACAGAGAGAGAATGAGTGAGAGAGAGAAAGAGAGAGAGAGAGTGCGAGGGAGAGAAATAGTGGGAGAGAAAGGTTTAGCAATAAAGAGTTAGATGTAAATTTAGATAACGAGAGAGAGAGAGAGGAAGAGAGAGAGAGAGCGAGAGAGAGAGAGAGAGAGAGAGAGAGAGAGACTGAGACAGAGAGCTATGAGATGAACCCGAGGATCATAAATGAAAATAGTAGCGCAGATATATGTAATATAGCTACAATCAAAACAAATTCAGCACAAATATCAAAATGCATAATTTAATATTGCGGATTGTAAACTCTATTTTTCAGATGTGTTTTATGTTACCTCCTAAATGGAAGGAACAATAGTGGCATCGGAAAGTTTCTTGGCCTTTTTTATAATCGGAGCGGGCGGTATAAGAGAGACTACAATATATTTCATTTAAACAATATAAACATGCACCTAACTAAAGTGCATGAAAATTGGCAAACGACTCACTCATGTGGCCATGAGTAATAAATAGGATAAAAAAAAGTAGTGATCTCCGGAATGGCGGAGGTTATTGTGACAGATAGAAAGAGGAAGTGGAAGAGAGTGAGCGGGGGAGAACAAGAGAGAGAGAGAGAGAGAGAGAGACATAGAGAGAGAGACATAGAGAGAGAGAAAGATAAGGATATACAGAGAGAGAGAGAGAGAGAAAGGGAGACATAGAGAGAGTGACATAGAGAGAGAGAAAGATAAGGATATACAGAGGGAGAGAGAGAGAGAGGGAGACATAGAGAGAGTGACATAGAGAGAGAGAAAGATAAGGATATACAGAGGGAGAGAGAGAGAGAGAGGGAGGGAGGGAGGGAGAGATAAAGAAAGAAAGATAAAATAGAGAGAGAGAGAGAGAGAGAGAGAGAGAGAGAGATGAATCCATGGCAGAGTCCATCTCAGAAGCTGGAAGCATCCACGCGAAGAGTGGAAAATTGGACCAATTCCATGATGAGGAGTGCGAGGATTGGTTTCAGCAGGCCCGGAGGGCATGTACCTCTACTTGATTAGGGAAAAGAGTCCAGGACGAAATGAGATCTGGAGAGGGAGGGAAATAGAGAGAGAGAGAGAGAGAGAGAGAGAGAGAGATGGAGAGAAAGCCCAAAGAATGAAAGGAATAGGATGTAAGAAGAAAATAGGATGGTAACAGAATGCGAGATACAAATAAAGTAGAGACAGAAATAATTACTGCCAAATTGAAAAAAATGGAAAAGAAAAAAAAAGTTCATGAAATTAGTTTGGTTCTTGAAAAAATTACTGAACTCTCTGTTCATTCTGTGAGGAAGGGCGCACGCGCGCGCTTCTTCCTTCATTCTGTCTTCTCTTTCTCTGTCTCTCTCTCTTTCTCTCTCTCTTTCTCGCTCCCTTCCTCCATCCCTTCCTCTGTCTCTTTCTCTCTTTCTCTTCCTCTCTCCCTCTCCCTCTCTCTCTCCCTCTCTTTCTGCCTCTCCATCTTTCTTACTTTCCCCCTCTCACTTTCTCTGTCTCTATCTCGCTTGCAATTGGAAAGATATTTGATAGCTAGAAAACGAACTGTAGTTAGCGACTAACAATAAGAGCACGACAGAGATGGAGAGAGAGAAAGAGTAGAAGAGAGAGGGAGGGTGAGACAGAAGATAAAAAATAATGTGTGCGTGTCTGAAGACGATATCCGTGACCATACGAGGGTTCAAAACAATACGAGAACTGACTGTCTCTCGTTTTCTCTATCTCTATCTCTACTATCTCTCTCCCTCTCTTCTATCTCTCTTTCTCTCTTCTCTCGCGCTCTCTCTCTCTCTCAATCTCTCGCTCTTTAAGTATTCTTGTACACCGATCTTTGTCTTATTAGGCAATATATCGCAATTTCCGCCTGACATGAGATGGCTGTCGGTCGAGCGACTGAATGTTAGAAATGATAGGGAGGGAGGGACGGAGTGAGAGAGGTAAAGAGAGAAAGAGAGGGGCACAAGAGAGCGAGACAGAGAGAGAGAGAGAGAGAGAAAGCGAGAGAGTGCGAGACAAAGAGAGAGAGAAAGCGAGAGAGAGAGAGCGAGACGGAGAGAGAGAGAGACAAAGATAGAGGGTGTTACTTATATTGAGGGGGGAAGCGCGTGGCGCCCTCTGAGAAATAGACAAGTACATGCAATGTTCTAGCTCCTCTATCCCACGATCTCATTTCTTTCTTCCTCTGCCTCTTTCTCTCTCCTTTATTTCTCACACTGTCTTTATTTGTTACTCTCACTCGATCTCTCTCTATCTCTCTGCATTCCTCATTTATTTCTCTCTCACTTTCTCTCTCTCTCTCTTTCTCTCTGCTCTCTAACTCTCTTTTTGCCTCCCAAATGGAACTTCTTCCTACTTCAGGACGACTGCCACTCTATAGTCCCCGGACTAAGCCGTATTGCTTGAACTTTCGTCCAAGAGCAAATATGAGTGTATACATATGTATATGAGAGCATCCCATTATAAAAAAAAAACATCAAATTATATTCCCAAGAAGAAGCATTATTAGTCTCGGGTCTCCTTCAATTATGTTGGCTTACTCTTGTTCAAGGTTGGGAAAAGGGAGCCATCTCATAAAAAATAAATAATTAAACCAAAAAAAGTTTGGTGAGGACTCGGCTGTCATTACGGAGGGATATAATGGAGCAAGGGAGATACCACGGAGATCCATATCTCGATTTCGCTCTGCTTTTTTCTAACAGAAAACAACAAAAAGAGCCAAGTTTCTGCAACAAACAAGGATACGATATCCATTTCATTCAACAACAGAGAAAAAAAGAGAAGAAGCAAAGTTTGTTCTTTTGGAAAGGTGGAGGAAGAGCGGAGTCTATACATGAATGAATTCTCTGCTTGATTCTCCCACATCATGCGCGCTCTCCGTGACCCACTCTCAACATGTTTAGTTAAAGCACAGAGATTTGTTTGTCTTTGACAGCAAAGTGCCAGAATCAGGGGTTGGGGAACACTTTCAGAATAATTAAATAAAACTCTTTTGCCCAGTTTGGATACAGAAGAAACAAAGAGCACGGAAGTCAAGTGGGTCATAAAGATTTTACCATTACGAAAACCACCGCATTAAATTTGTCCGTGCTTTTCTAAGATTTTTTCACTTTCTCTTTCTCACTTAATATTTATGTACTCTATTTCTCTCGCTCTCTGCAGTCGGTATCAATTAAATTCCAATTTTCTCACGATCTCTCCTCTATTTCCCTCTCTCTCTCTTTCTCTCTCTCTCTCTTTCTCTCTCTCTTTCTCTCTCTCTTCTCTCTCTTTCTCTCTCTCTTTCTCTCTCTCTTTTCTCTCTCTTTTCTCTCTTTCTCTCTCTCTCTCTCTCTCTCTCTCTCTCTCTCTTTCTCTCTCTCTCTCTTTCTCTCTTTCTCTCTCTCTCTCTCTCTCTCTCTTTCTCTCTCTCTCTCTCTCTCTCTCTCTCTCTCTCTCTCTCTCTTTCTCTCTCTCTCTCGCTCTCTCTCTCTTCAATGGGTTCATCTTGTAGCAAATTTCACGCTCTTTCTAATGATGTATGTTTTGAAATGCTAAAATGTTTGTAAAGTAGGTTTTTAAGCGTTCTAATAGTACAGAACGAAATTTTCCATAGAAATATAAATATTTCAATAAAATTATGTATGTAGCATTTGAAGATCTCTGTGAGAGCTCTTAGATGATATGCTAACGATTTTGTAATATTAACATTGAGCGTAGTTATGGATCGATGAATGCGCTTGCACTGTGCATCAGCGGCCGAAAATGTGCAATTTTGACCGACTCGCGCGCATTGCTCGCGTCATAGCAAAAATTGGTACGCTCGGATTTTTCTTGAATGGTGATTATTTGATAGCAAATTTCACGCTCTTTCTTTCTATCTAGGTTACAGAGTGTAGAAATGAGCAGAAAGTGGTGTGTCGACCCTCCAAATAATTTAACGCCAATTTTCTCGGCCAAAATAAAATTTTCGTAAAACATGTTCCTAGATGAAATTTTAAGAGCTTTCGAAATGCTATTGAATGATATGTACATCGTTTCTCAAAACAGATTGTGGACGGATTTATGGCTCAATGAATTTTCACGGTTACGGTAGTGTATCCCGAAGGGAAAAAATCGGATGATGATGAAATTAGTCTCATTAAATAGAGCGGGTCGAGTTGTATAAGCAAAATGTTTTCCGTTAATGAATTCGAAAAAAATTTTCCCGGGCAGGCTGCGCTCGAAGTTTACGGACATGCTCTCTTAAAGGGTCGCCCATGTCCACCTACTTCAACTTCTCACACCCCCCACCAGAATATACGCTTCTCTCCGTTTGCCGCTGGACATATTCACAATCTTCATGTTCTCACTCTCTCCATGCATCCCTCTTTTTCTCTCGCCACATCGCTCTCTCTCTTTCTCTTTCCCTTTTTCCTTCTCTCTCTCGCTTTCTCTCTCTCTCTCTCTATCTCTCTCTCTCTCTTTGCTCCCTCCACCTCTCTCTCATTTGCGTCACCTCCTACCAAAAGATGAATCCGGCAGCCTTCTTCGAAATCTTCTTCGTAATGACCAATCACGAAGTGTATGCGTCATGCATATGAAAGAGCATTCAATATGTGTAGATCTGCTTCCCTCTCTCCCTCTCGCACACTTTCTCTCATACCGTATCTCTCTCTCACTCTCCCCTTCTCTCTCACTCTCTCTCTCACTCTCGCTCTCTCATTCTTTCTCTTTCTCTCCTTCTCCATCTCTGCCCACATAACCCCCCCCCCCCCCCGCCCCGCCCCTTGTTTTCCCAGAATTCGCCGTATATGTGGGCGCATCCGCCATGATTTCGCTTCAATTTGATAGGGCGTCGGCGGAAAAAGATCTTCATCATGCTCTTTCTCTCTCTGTCTCTATGTTTCTCTCTATCTTTCTCTCGTTTTCTCTCTCTCTCTCTGGCTTTCTCTGGCCCTATTTTTCTCTCTCACTCATTAAAAAGTTGAAATGACGACCGAGGTCGATATATGTATGTTGAGCAAAAATAGAATAGATAGCGCGTCTCCGTTTTCAGACCGTGTTTTAGAGAAGAAGATGTTCTCGAGTATTAGTTGATGAACAGAAATTTCTGTTACGTATGCATTGCTTGATTTGCAATGTAGTTAGAATGTATGCATTTGTGTCTGCAGTTTGTCACGTTATCTCTTTTTTTAAAAGAATTAATCAATAACATTCAGATGACCTGATTCCGCTTGAGGGCCATTTTTCATGTTTATTTTTTTTCTTAGGTCAGCTTTCCTCTCTGTCTACCTCCTCTCTCCTCTCTCTCCGCCTTCTCTCTTTCTCCTGTTATCCGTCTACTTTTCCACTTCATCTTAGTCGACAGCCTCTCGCCCATTCTCTATGATTTCTTTTTTCTTATGGCCGTCATCGTTGGCAAGCTCTCAAAACGAAGCCACTACTTATTCGAGAGACTTTTATTATTTATTTTTCTTATATGACGACATGCTCTCTCTCTTTCTCTCTTTTCTCTCTCTCTATCGTTCTCTGTCTCTCTAGCTTGATCAGCATGTCATATGGCTATCTATCTATTTTCTTCCTTGTACCTCTCTTGGCACTCTACCAAATCCTGGCTCTGCCGTGATTCGTTGCGTGTGTGGTGAATGCGCGCAGTCAACGCGTGACACCACCGATTTTCCTAGTGCACTCAGAGAGAGAGAGAGAGAGAGAGAGAGAGATTGGGAAAGAATGCTAGAAGAATAGAGCATATGAAAAGAGAGAGAGAGAAAGAGAGATAGAGAGAGAAAGAGAGAGAGAGAGAGAGAGAGAGAGAATATGAGAGGAGAGATCGCGAGAAAATTGGAATTAAATTGATACGGAGTGCAGAGAGTGAGTGAATAACAAGCGTGAAAACATGGTGAAAATCATGGACAAATTTAAGGCGGTGGTTTTCGTGGTCGTAAAATCTTTATATGCTACTGAAATTCTGCCAATACCCGATTGTTGTTTTTGTCGCCTTGCCATATTATGCGTTTAATTTGACTTTCAATTAAAAATTGGTTTCAGAGCAACTCTTTTTTTAAAATCTCATCCATGTACGTATATGAATTTGTTTATCAATGTCATTAATCAATTTTCAATGTTCGCTACAAAACTATTTTAAGTTAGACATAAAAGGAAGAGTTGGGATAAATATGGAAAACGAGAATGTTATCAGTGCATTTATTTGGGTGGTCTGCCACGCAATTCTTTCCATTCTCTCCGATTGGATTCCCATCACACGTAAACAAGAGAATGCGAAGCGCAATTCCAGAGAGAGGTAAGCGAGATAAAAATGAAAGAGAGAAGAGAGCGAGAGAGAATCAGAGAGAAAGAGAGAGGGAGGATTGAAGAGGGAGGGATGGTAATAGAGATAATACACAGATCGGAAGGTGATATTAACATTTACAAATAGAGAGATAGAAAAAAGTGAGAGAGAGAGAGAGATTGAGAGAGAGAGAGGGAAAAAGAGAATGGAAAAGAAGAGAGAAAAATTCGTCATATGATAGAAAGAGTGAGAGAAAGAGAAAGAGAATTATGGCGATTGGAGAGATCGAGGAAAATTGGAATTAAACTGATACGGAGTGCGGAGAGCGAGAGAAATAAGGTAAGCGAGAGAGAGAGAGAGAGAGAGAGAAAGAGAGAGAGAGAGAGAGAGAGAGAGAGAGAGTGAAGAATATCGTCGAAAAATCACAGACAAATTTGAGCCGGTGGTTTTTGCGATCATAAAATCTGAATTCTGCGCATTTGATTTGAAGAACGAGAGGATACCTAAATTATGCATGTAAAGTAACTTACAGTTAGTTTACGTGTAACCTCTTTTTTAATCTCGTCCATGTGTATTTGTTTATTATTGTATTTAATCAGTGTTCAATGTTCGATACAAAATTATTTTAAGCGATTAAAGAAAGGGTAGGATTAATATGGAAAAGCGTAGCGTGAATGCTATAGCTCATTTGTTTTTTTTGGTTGCCGCGCAATTCTTTCTCTTATCTCCGATTGGATTCCTATCAGAAGTAAACACAACAATGTAGAGCGCAATTCTAGAGAGTGAGTGAAAGAGAGAGAGAGAGTGGAAGAGAGGGAGAGGGAGGAAGAGAGCATGGCAGAGAACGAGAGAAGATTAGTGCATATGAAAGAGAGAGAGAGAGAGCGAGAGAGAGAGAGAGAAGAGAGAGAGAGAGAGAAAGAGAGAGAGAGAGAGAGAAAGAGAGAGAGAGAGAGAGAGAAAGAGAGAAAGAGAGAGAGAGAGAAAGAGAGAGAGAGAGAGAGAGAGAGAGATAGAGAGAGAGAGAGAAAGAGAAAGAGAGAAAACGAGAGAGAGAAAGAGAGAGAGAAAGAGAGAAAGAAAGAGAGAGAAAGAGAGAGAGAAAGAGAGAGAGAGAGAAAGAGAGAGAGAGGGAAATAGAGGAGAGATCGTGAGAAAATTGGAATTTAATTGATACCGACTGCAGAGAGCGAGAGAAATAGAGTACATAAATATTAAGTGAGAAAGAGAAAGTGAAAAAATCTTAGAAAAGCACGGACAAATTTAATGCGGTGGTTTTCGTAATGGTAAAATCTTTATGACCCACTTGACTTCCGTGCTCTTTGTTTCTTCTGTATCCAACTGGGCAAAAGAGTTTTATTTAATTATTCTGAAAGTGTTCCCCAACCCCTGATTCTGGCACTTTGCTGTCAAAGACAAACAAATCTCTGTGCTTTAACTAAACATGTTGAGAGTGGGTCACGGAGAGCGCGCATGATGTGGGAGAATCAAGCAGAGAATTCATTCATGTATAGACTCCGCTCTTCCTCCACCTTTCCAAAAGAACAAACTTTGCTTCTTCTCTTTTTTTCTCTGTTGTTGAATGAAATGGATATCGTATCCTTGTTTGTTGCAGAAACTTGGCTCTTTTTGTTGTTTTCTGTTAGAAAAAAGCAGAGCGAAATCGAGATATGGATCTCCGTGGTATCTCCCTTGCTCCATTATATCCCTCCGTAATGACAGCCGAGTCCTCACCAAACTTTTTTTGGTTTAATTATTTATTTTTTATGAGATGGCTCCCTTTTCCCAACCTTGAACAAGAGTAAGCCAACATAATTGAAGGAGACCCGAGACTAATAATGCTTCTTCTTGGGAATATAATTTGATGTTTTTTTTTTATAATGGGATGCTCTCATATACATATGTATACACTCATATTTGCTCTTGGACGAAAGTTCAAGCAATACGGCTTAGTCCGGGGACTATAGAGTGGCAGTCGTCCTGAAGTAGGAAGAAGTTCCATTTGGGAGGCAAAAAGAGAGTTAGAGAGCAGAGAGAAAGAGAGAGAGAGAGAAAGTGAGAGAGAAATAAATGAGGAATGCAGAGAGATAGAGAGAGATCGAGTGAGAGTAACAAATAAAGACAGTGTGAGAAATAAAGGAGAGAGAAAGAGGCAGAGGAAGAAAGAAATGAGATCGTGGGATAGAGGAGCTAGAACATTGCATGTACTTGTCTATTTCTCAGAGGGCGCCACGCGCTTTCCCCCCTCAATATAAGTAACACCCTCTATCTTTGTCTCTCTCTCTCTCCGTCTCGCTCTCTCTCTCTCGCTTTCTCTCTCTCTTTGTCTCGCACTCTCTCGCTTTCTCTCTCTCTCTCTCTCTGTCTCGCTCTCTTGTGCCCCTCTCTTTCTCTCTTTACCTCTCTCACTCCGTCCCTCCCTCCCTATCATTTCTAACATTCAGTCGCTCGACCGACAGCCATCTCATGTCAGGCGGAAATTGCGATATATTGCCTAATAAGACAAAGATCGGTGTACAAGAATACTTAAAGAGCGAGAGATTGAGAGAGAGAGAGAGCGCGAGAGAAGAGAGAAAGAGAGATAGAAGAGAGGGAGAGAGATAGTAGAGATAGAGATAGAGAAAACGAGAGACAGTCAGTTCTCGTATTGTTTTGAACCCTCGTATGGTCACGGATATCGTCTTCAGACACGCACACATTATTTTTTATCTTCTGTCTCACCCTCCCTCTCTCTTCTACTCTTTCTCTCTCTCCATCTCTGTCGTGCTCTTATTGTTAGTCGCTAACTACAGTTCGTTTTCTAGCTATCAAATATCTTTCCAATTGCAAGCGAGATAGAGACAGAGAAAGTGAGAGGGGGAAAGTAAGAAAGATGGAGAGGCAGAAAGAGAGGGAGAGAGAGAGGGAGAGGGAGAGAGGAAGAGAAAGAGAGAAAGAGACAGAGGAAGGGATGGAGGAAGGGAGCGAGAAAGAGAGAGAGAAAGAGAGAGAGACAGAGAAAGAGAAGAGAGAATGAAGGAAGAAGCGCGCGCGTGCGCCCTTCCTCACAGAATGAACAGAGAGTTCAGTAATTTTTTCAAGAACCAAACTAATTTCATGAACTTTTTTTTTCTTTTCCATTTTTTTCAATTTGGCAGTAATTATTTCTGTCTCTACTTTATTTGTATCTCGCATTCTGTTACCATCCTATTTTCTTCTTACATCCTATTCCTTTCATTCTTTGGGCTTTCTCTCCATCTCTCTCTCTCTCTCTCTCTCTCTCTCTCTCTCTATTTCCCTCCCTCTCCAGATCTCATTTCGTCCTGGACTCTTTTCCCTAATCAAGTAGAGGTACATGCCCTCCGGGCCTGCTGAAACCAATCCTCGCACTCCTCATCATGGAATTGGTCCAATTTTCCACTCTTCGCGTGGATGCTTCCAGCTTCTGAGATGGACTCTGCCATGGATTCATCTCTCTCTCTCTCTCTCTCTCTCTCTCTATTTTATCTTTCTTTCTTTATCTCTCCCTCCCTCCCTCCCTCTCTCTCTCTCTCTCCCTCTGTATATCCTTATCTTTCTCTCTCTCTATGTCACTCTCTCTATGTCTCCCTCTCTCTCTCTCCCTCTGTATATCCTTATCTTTCTCTCTCTCTATGTCACTCTCTCTATGTCTCCCTCTCTCTCTCTCTCTCTCTGTATATCCTTATCTTTCTCTCTCTCTATGTCTCTCTCTCTCTATGTCTCTCTCTCTCTCTCTCTGCTATTCGACCGCTTGCTAATGGTAAGCCATAAATATAATGATTGCGTTAAAGACACCTTCACTAATAAGGAACAAAACACATTTTACTGATTCCGTAATGATTTTAATAGATGTTCCTTAACTCTAGAAAGAGAGTGAGCAGCGTGATTGAGAGACTATGGGAGATAGAGATCAGTGAAGATAGGGAAAGAGTGAGAGAGATTAAGATTAGAAGGAAGATAGAGAGAACGAGAGAGAGAGAGAGAGAGAGAGAGAGGGTGAGAGAGTGAGAAGCCTGGATATGTCATCCTAAACGAGAGCTGCCTTGGCATCAGGATGAATGCCGTTCATTTCCGTACTTTGGAGAAGCGATGATCTTTTCTCTCAAGCAGTGCCCGCACTCTGTGTACGGTACCTTTTGCCGTTCCAAAAATCGAGAGCCTTTTCTTAAATTGGCACAATTATTTGTATTTACATTCTCAAATACATCATTCAATTATGTTCCAATACGCAAACCTACAACAGTAAGAGTAACAGCCAGTACAAACTATTTCCGCGTAAAGAAATGTCGCATAAATCTGCAAATGGACTATCATGAGCGGACAATCCATCAGTGTCCGATTTGCTGATGGCGGGCGTAATTATCCAGAAATATCTATAATGACCTTTTTTCAAGTGATTAAGGCGTGAGAACAAAAAATCATTAATTCAAGTTTGAATTGCCGCACGTTCACAATGGCATTAAAAACAATGATGATTAATTTCTTTTCTTCTTTTTACCCGTGGCGCGAATAGTGGAAAAATTTATTTAGTAAAAGAATAAGCAGTCCTGGTCACAATGTACGAAGCGGTGGTTTAGATAGGCGAAGCCGATATAAACATTTCAGAAAGGCAATCTTCCATGATGCGCCTCGATGGCTAAGTAGTGAAACACATTTTCCTGGTTACTCAATCTGGCTCACACACACTCTTTCTTAATCTCTCATTCTCCCTCTCCCTCCCCCTCCCTCTCTATCTCCCACTCCTTTTTCTCAGTCTCTATCTCAGTCTCTCTCTCTCTCTCTCTCTCTGTCGCTATATTTCCCTTTCTAGGGGTGAGCTTGGCATGAATCTTTTTGTTGTTAATAGCAAATAATTTTGCATGCATCCAAGACTGCATGTATATTTATTGCTTCTAAAAAGTTTTTTTAATCTATCCAGAAGACAAAGCGAAATATCTTATTACCGTTCGATACTATTGCCCAATTGCTACCGATGAAGTCCGCTGGACAAGGACATTGCTGGAGATTCATTTTCGAAGAGGCTCATTTTGACATGCTCTTTCATTATAATTTCATTCTTGATCCTTCTACATCGTCTTTGGCTCATCATTTCGCTCTATTTTGCCGAATTTTTATTTATTTATTTACGTCATATATTTCGGACCACAAGACCCAGCCCAATCGTTGTTCGGGACTCTTTGCTGATTACATCCCATTAATGCCTGTCAAATCCACCGGGGCATTCACACTTTCATTTTTTTGTTATTTTTAAAACTGAAAATTATTTTTTGTCGAATGATTTATTTACCAATCCTAACCCTCCTCCTCCTCCTCCTGTTTCTTTTCCTTTTTCATTCTCTTCAGCCCAATATGTACTTTTAGTAACCATACACTTACTTACACCATTTCATCCTTTTGCGTTCTTTGTTTTCATTATTGGCAATATTATACATAGTTCTGAAGAAAATAACGAAATGGAAGTAAGAGAAATTTTTGGCGGGAAATTTAAATTTAAATTATTTGAATTTTCTCAGGCTCGCCCCAATTTCGCGCCATCGGCGACGTCCGCCAGTCGTACATCGCAACGACGACGCCGCCGCCAGAAGAGAGCGTCATGGCTGATGTCATGGCAGAGGTGAGAGAGAAAGAGAGAAAGAGAGAAGGATGGAGAGAGTGAGAGGGCGAAAGATAGAAGGAGAGATAGAGAGAGTTTTGAGAGTGAGAGGGAGAAAGAGGAAAGAGAAGGAGAGGAAGAGAGAAACTAATGTAACCTCACTCTTAAAAAATTCGCTTTCTACTTCATAGCAAAAGTTAGATTCAATAATGTAAAAAAATAATTGCCCTCTCTTTGACAGCTGGGAAATAGTAGTAATTAGTAGCGAAATGTAAGAAAAAAAGATATTTATAAAGAATGATTTATTTCGAAAGTGATTTATTTTCGCTTTCGTCATTCTTCACCCGTTTTCTTACTCGTTGTCAGTCGTGCCTCCTGCTAGACCACCCAATCTTATCCTCTATCATTGCAATGACTTCATTGTTCTAATAAAGTAGATAATATTTCTCCAAGATTGCTGACTGTCTTCCATATATATTTTTAACTGCAACTGATTTTTGCTAGTGGATATCCACAAAAGAAGCAAAACTTTGTTAGCAACATAAATATTAATTTAAAAAAGATCTATTTGTGAAGCCTATCCGTCCTTACAATTAGATGTACTAATTATTCGTACCTATTTATTACTTGTCTTCATTTTAATTTGTGGTTTAAAACCAGTTTTAAAATTTAATATAGGATAATTTTATCTCAGAATTTTTGCTTGTATGGACGGCGAAACCACTACTTTTAAAAACAAAATATTTTATATTATATAAACTGTGCATTAATCTTCATATTCAAGGCATTTTTTATTGCATTGAAGTTAAATTATTTTCGAGTGAAAACAAAAGTACGGTATGCGTACTTTCAGTCTTTCACCATTAGTAGACCCTTCATGGCGGAAAAAATTTAATTGATAAGCCATAAATTATGATTTTTTAATACTTATATGCAGTTAAATTATGAAAAGTTAAAATAAAATGGAGCTATTTCTGGAAAGTTTTATCAAAAAGCCAACAGTTCTCTTATCGATCAATATTTTATCAAAGATCTTCTTAACATAGCAGCTACAGATATTGGCCCCGTTAAGAACGACCACTGTGTCCGCAAATAGTGTCTTTAGAAAATTCACATTTTCTAAACGGCGCCTTCTCACTGGTCAGTCCATAAATTCTCCGCTTATTCCTGGGCCTCGATTGGGACTCACTTTGCGCTGTTTACTTGTGGTCCAAAGTCAGAACTCTCTCTCTCTCCTCTCTCCTCCTCTCTCTCTCTCTCTTCTCTCTCTCACTCTCCTCTGTCACTCCCTCCTCTCTCTCTCATCTCAATTTTTTTTTAAATCTAGCCCTGCATATTTTGTTATGCAAATTTGCTTCCAGGTAGGTCTAATCAAGTTTCTTTGAGTCCGTATGTGTAACACGAAAAACATTTCGTCTTGGAAGTCTTCGTAGATTCTGTAAAGATGCTATGTACATGAGTTCTTACTAGAAAGGTGTTCAAAAAGAGAAAGAGAAAGAGAAAGAGAAAGAGAAAGAGAAAGAGAAAGAGAAAGAGAAAGAGAAAGAGAAAGAGAAAGAGAAAGAGAAAGAGAAAGAGAAAGAGAAAGAGAAAGAGAAAAAGAGAAAGAGAAAGAGAAAGAGAAAGAGAAAGAGAAAGAGTGCCTCGGCCGCCGTAAACGCGCCTTTTTGAAAGACTCGCGAATCAAAATGAAAGCTTTTATAAATAATTGCGCTAGTTTTCACAAGGCTGGTTTCAGTTTTCTTCGAAGATAAATTCATAAACTTTGACTTCAACTGTGCTAAATTCAGATGAAATCTCCTTCACAACGGAATTCGGAATTCAGAATTCACTTATCTCATCAGCGATTGTCTGCGCCACTTTATTATCATCTTCCACTTGCTCGTCTTTATTTATTGCTCTCTCGCCCTCTGACATCGAAACAACGACTTCATGTAAACAATAGAAACAATTGTGGGAGCAGGAAATGAGCCACTTTGAGCACTTCCAAAGAAATTTGTTTTTGTTTTCTAATGAGAATTAGAATGTGCATAACCTATTAATTAAAGGTAAACATGTTAAAGGTTCCTGGCAGCGATCCCCTGGTTGCCCCATGTGTAGAAGGCGGGCGCATTCTAGAAATAGGAAGGTTTTTAAGTGAGGCGTAATGTTCACATTTATCTTATAATATTGAAACTGACGTGTAGCATAACATACTAAAGTGGGCCTTAAGCTTAGCTAACACTCAAGGTGACCATAAGCTTGACTTACACATATGCTTAAGGTGGCCTTAAAGGAGCATGAAACCCATCTTTCATGACTTAACCGATTGCACTAGTCACTTTATGTCCTTCATGTGAACACTTCAGCAAAGCTCGTGTATTAGGGAAATTTTTGGTGCGATACAATATATTGCTGTTATTTGTACAATCTTTGCTAAAAGCTATCTCCGGGATATTCGCCACCGGCTTAGAGGCGGAAATTATTTTTTAAAGCACCTTCATTTGCAATGTAAAAATAAATGAAAATCGCCTTTTCCCTTTTTTTTCGTTTGTTTGTCATTCTGCGAAGATTCCCGAAGAAAATCGAAATATCGAAGAAGAAAAAGATTCACTTCAAAATTTTTCGAAATCTTTTACGAATCCGCGTATACGGTTTTCAGTACAAATATCATAATAAAAGTGAATTGCGCTACAGTATCTCGACAGTTGTTATCGGGTTTTTCCGTGCAGGAGTTTTAGGTCTTCATGATCCTTTAAGCTTGACTTATACATACATACATAAGGTGGCTGAATGAACTTACGTCTGGCGTCCGATGGCAAGAGGGGGGCATGGAAACGTCACCTGATGCGTATCTGAAATCTGGTTTGGTTTCTGGGGGGACGTCGCATTGATACCAGTAGATAGCCTGATCGGCTCCGCACTCGTCTGCCACGGTGGCCACATAGTAGCCGACAGACTTCTCGGCGGTAGGCGGAGCCGCGACCAGTTCGTAGCGCCAGTTCGGGACTTTCGGTGGAAACACCGTCGTTACAATTCTCGCTCTCCCTATCTCTGCTTCTCTACATCTCTCATTTTCTCTATTTCGCTGCTTCTCTTCATCTCCTCGTTCTCTCTTTCTCTGCTACATTCATTTCTCTGGTTTTCTCTCAATCCTCTAACGCACCTGGTTGCCAATCGGCGACCACCCACTTCAGGTGGCTTATATTGCATCCGGCGGCAAGCGCACCTTCGATCTCGTTCGGTGGCACGACTTGTCCCAAGAAATCTAAAGTGATCAAAGTTTAAAATACCAACATTTAAAGTCCGTTTTCTTTCTGACTTTTATGAATGATATTATTTCTTATTGTTAGTTCTAATTTATCAACATATCAATTTAGATTGTGATGGTCACAGAGATGTTTATGGCCGAACGTCATCTTCATTTAGGAATAGAGAGTGGTTAGGGAAAATGGTCTCGCCAGCGCAGGTCGGCCCAAACTCGATGGATTGTTTCTATAGGGATCCAGTAGGTGGAGGTGAAGTTCCACCAATCCTGTTCCATTGAGCACATTCCAGACAGCTAGTAACGATTGGCGGTCGAAAAGTTATAATTTATAATAGATTAATAGTTTAATATTAATCCGAACTGTTATGAACGTCTCTTCTTACAATAATCTTAAGCAATCACAATGTGTTGATGACCCAAGTGACTTACATGCACCGTCCATGTTGAATTTTCCATATCTAATAACTCTTTCTTGAAACTCCGAGTCCTGCAAGGCTGGCGCATACACCGCTCGTGCCTCATGGTGGTAGACCGTCAGGTTCTTCAGTATCTGCCGCAGGCGATCAAATAACAAATGTTTAGATATCTTTTCAAACCATCCTTCTAGAGATCTGACTAATTATGCGTATATTTATCATTGCAAAACCATCCGCTCGCGCTGATATTCGCGAAACTGACAAGGGATGCATCGATAAAAAAATTCGGAGGATTTCGATTTCACCTTTGTAGTAGTTGGAGGAGGCGTGGTGCTGATGGTGGTGTTGGTGGTGGTGGTAGTTGTACTTGACTGTGTGATAGATGTTGAGGGAGTGGTACTTGACTGTGTGGTAGATGTTGATGGAGTTGTGGTAGTGCTCGTTGATGTGGGAGTCGTCGTGGTTACCGCCGTTGACGAAACGCGAATACAAGACGAATCCTGTAATAATTATTCAATATGTTAACGGGAAAGGTGCTATCAAATTGTCAACCATGAAAGGTGCTTACCGCAGATGGATCACAGCAGGAACTGTCAGCTCTGCAGAATGCGATATCGAGAAAAGCACGGCAATCTTTGTCAGAGGAGCAGACGAACTTAAAATAGAAAAGTCTAAGGTCATAGAATCTCTTGCAGAAAATGGCCTACCAATGTCCCGATATGATAATAATAGGAGGCTATTTTTAAACTTATACACATACATATATGAATACAGTACTGCGCAACAGCTTGGGGTGCACGTACTTTCTGAACTTTCTGATCAAATTGAGCGTTCCTTGATAAACGTATGTCAATTTGCATAGCGTATTTAGATTCAGGTACTCGGGTTTTACCACCATCAAGCATTAAATTGTCCCGATTGCCAGGATTCATGCCTCAAAAATGTTCATTTTATTTACACCAAATTGGTACAGTATTATTAAATGCAAAGTCACATTTTGGTGTCAATAAAACATATAATTATTTTGAGGCATGAAGCCTTGCAATCGGCTCATTGTATTGCTTGTTTATGATAAAACCCGAGTGCCTGTAGCTAAATATGCAAAGTAAATCGACATACCTTTATAAATGAACCCATAATTTGATCGGACAATTTGGATCTTTCCGAATGTTCAAAAGGTCGTGCACCCCATGTTTTTGGTTGGCACTGTATGTAAATACATACATACATATATCTATATGTTTATACATTAAAGGAGACGAAAAGTTAAATTTTCGCTATAAGCATCATTCTGTGTATGTGTCCGGATTAAGCTTGCGAATGCATCAGCAATAGTAAAGTTTCTAAACTAAAAGTTAAAGGGGCAATTTGAATCGGAAATGCGTAGCCTGATCATAAGGGAATATTAGCGTGTTACACAGAACTTAAAAACTTAAGAGTTCTCGATAACTAAAAATGGTCTAGAAGGCTTGCTGGAGCAAAGTGTGAGCAGCGACTATGAAAAATAGTTCCGTCTACAGTTAAATGTATGCCGACACATTCGTAACTCAGGTACCGGACGCATACCGCCAATTTAAATCGTCCAAGCAAACGCTTGCTTCACGAGACATGTTTTCGAAGCAAGGATCTTGGCAAATTGCCAGGATCACGCTGCTCAAAAGTACGATGTTTCGTGTTAGGAGTTAGTGACTTTCAAGCTCCTTTAAGTGACACCACAGACCTTAGCCGCTCCCTGGATGACCGCAATAGCGAAGATGGTGCACAGCGGAAGACACCTCATTTCGCCAAGAGAAGTTGGGTAACTAAGAAGAATATCTTCTGTCGAAGGAATAGAAAAAGAGAGAAGAAATGAACAGAACTCATCGCCCGATCTTCATTTATGTAGTTGTTCGGTTAGATTACTCTTGTATGACCGTAGGAGAAGAACGAAGAAAATAAGAGGCATTCAGAACTGTAAAAAAAAACGCATGCGAAGAATTCACCCATTGAGGGAGTATGAAAGAATCGATAGCATCTCTGGCCAATTCTACCGCAGTTCAGCGCATTTTAGCTGAACGAATGTATGACTGATATCATTTATCTTCAAACATTGCCAAAACTTATTTCATACAACTTGTGCACAAAAGGTGCGTTCACTCGGTGTTCTCCATGCTATTTCACCGGTTCTCTTCCCGCCCCCTCATTCTTTGTGTATACTCTCTTACAATTAGTCTCCTACTTTCTTACTTCTACTCTCTTATCTCAACTTACCTTGTTTCATCGAAGCCGTTTCAAGAAGTGTGACTGTTGATGCATCAGTGAAGAGGGAAATCGTTCCAAACTACATAGAGAGGGCGCGAGAGGCGAGTGCAAAGTCGAATGGACGGTTCAATGCTTGGTGAGCACTTCAAGATCGGATAAGGAAACTTATGTTGTCCCAAATTAAAGGATGTATAACTAAGTTTTCAGATATTTCGCTGAGCTACCATAACATTTATGCCATACTTTTCTTTTGTTTGCCAATGGGAGCATCTCAATGCCGCTCTATGTCGCTCTATAGGTTTCGTTTTTAATGTTATCGTTGTATGTTTTATGTCTTCAAAATACTGTAAAAAATTATTTGTTTAATGAACCATACAAAAAATAAATAATATATACCTTAAAATATAAATAAAAAAATAAATACCTTACAAAAATAGCTAATAATCTTGAGTGAAAATACAAAATAATTATCTTGAATGCTGCAAAATCCGCAATATCTATGTTAACAAATGTTGACGTTATCGTCATTTGAATTTATTCGCTATGTATATTCATATTCGTGCAACGTTCTGTAAGAGGCCGAAGAGAAAGCGCTCTTGACTGCGTCCGAGGCAGCAACTACCATCTCCTTCATCGCAACTGCTGCACAAGAATAGAGCGAAACGGCTTGTTTCGCTCTATCAGCCTTCTCTAATGACCGTTCAGCTGGAAATATGTTTGCTGGTGGAATATAACTTACCTATCATAAGAGAAGAAAGGCTTGGGCGACCTGCGAAAGTGCACGCAAGAATGAGAGAATACCTGCCCGAAGGGCAGACGTGGCAAGATGAACCTGCATTTATTATTTTCTTCCGTCTTCATCTTCCTTTCAAACCCGAAACTCGAAAGCTCTCTGCGAGTGAGGGCGCTCTATTTACGGATATAGTATCCGTAAATAGATCCGTATGCTGCCCAAAGTACGGATTTTCCGTGCTTTATATCCATTACCGGTAACGGATCTTTTCTGCGTTTGGGTGCGTTTTATTTACGAAATTAAGATTTAAAAGTTATCATAGCATGCTTGCTCTGCCTTATGGTTGCGTCATTTATAAGCTCCCGTTGGCAAAAAAAAAGAAAATATGGCGTAAATATTATGGAATCTCATCGAAATATTCGAAAACTTAAAACTTATTAGGACATAATTTATTCTTTCCTTATCCGATCTTGATTTGCTCACCAAGCATCTCTCTATCTCTCTTTCCCTTTCGCTCTCTCCCACTCTGTCTATCCCTCTTTCTCTCACACACTCTTTCTCTCTCTCTATCTTTCCCTCTCGCTCTCTCCCACTCTGTCTATCCCTCTTTCTCTCACCCACTCTTTCTCTCTCTCTCTCTTTCCCTCTCGCTCTCTCCCACTCTGTCTATCCCTCTTTCTCTCACCCACTCTTTCTCTCTCTCTCTCTCTTTCCCTCTCGCTCTCTCACACTCTGTCTATCCCTCTTTCTCTCACCCACTCTTTCTCTCTCTCTCTCTTTCCCTCTCGCTCTCTCCCACTCTGTCTATCCCTCTTTCTCTCACCCACTCTTTCTCTCTCTCTCTTTCCCTCGCGGTCTCTCCCACTCTGTCTATCCCTCTTTCTCTCACCCACTCTTCCTCTCTCTCTCTCTCTTCCCTCTCGCTCTCTCCCACCCTGTCTATCCCTCTTTCTCTCACCCACTCTTTCTCTCTCTCTCTCCCTCTCTCTCTCTTTGATCAAAATTCCCAACTTCGTACAGTGATGGCTTTTGGCACCAAGGGATGCTCACTTTTTTCCTTATAGGAAAACAAACAAGGGAGCCTTTCTTCCCTTGTTAGTTTTCTTATGGTTAGGTGGTTCATTTGTACATAAGACAATAGCTTTTGTTCGCATTTATCCACAATTTCTCGAACTCGAATCGCCCAGTCAGAATAGACTTAAAGGGGTCCGGGGCGAATAAATAGTGTCTTTTTTTTGCATTATTCGGTCAGGTTGAGCTATAAACTTTGATTTCAAGTGTCCCGAAGTCACAAAAACTCTACCCGGAGGAAATTAACTGTGTTCTCTACATTGAGTACGCGAATATTTTATTTTCCCGCCATTAAAAAAAAATTGACACAGCTATGCCGTGGCCGACGGAGCCATTAAACAACCAACCTTGCTGTTTTTTTTTACACGTCGGCATATGGCAGTTGAGCAAAGCACAATTTTCTGTGGAGAGAGGCGAGGGGCAGTAGCATCATTTCTGTGGCTTCTTTACACCGTACTTTTTACCAATCTGTCCAAACTTGTCAGGGACTTCGTGGTAGGAGATTTTAAAAATGAATGCTTTTATAAATAAATGCGTTAGTTTTCGCAAGGCTGGTTTCAGTTTTCTTCGAAGATAAATTCATAAACTTTGAACGGCTGTGCTAAATTCAGATGAAATGGCCTTCATAACGGAATTCGGAATTCAGAATTCACTTATCTCATCAGCGATTGTCTTCACCACTTTATTATAATCTTCCACTTGCTCGTCTTTGTTTATTGCTCTGTCGCCCTCTGTATCATTGCAATTATACAATATTAGTGGTTATTTTAAGGAATTAATGGCATCGAAACAGCGACTTCATGTATACAATGGAAACAATGGTGGGAGCAGGAAAAGAGCCACTTTAAGCACTTCAATTGGAATTGACACCAGCCAAAGAAACCTGTTTTTGTTTTCTACTGACAATTAGAATGTGCATAAACTATTAATTTAAGGCAAACATGTTAAAGGTTCCTTTCAACGATCCCATGGTTGCCCCATGTGTAGATTACGGGCGCATTCTAGAAATATTAAGGTTTTTTAAGTGAGGCGTAATGTGCATATTTATTTTATAATATTGAATTTTATAATTTTATAATACATAACATGCTGAGGGTGGCCTTACGCTTAGCAAATACTTAAGCTGACCATAAGCTAGGCGTATGTCAAGATCGGATAAGGAAAGAATAAATTATGTCCTAATAAGTTTTAAGTTTTCGAATATTTCGATGAGATTCCATAATATTTACGCCATATTTTCTTTTTTTTTGCCAACGGGAGCTTATAAATGACGCAACCATAAGGCAGAGCAAGCATGCTATGATAACTTTTAAATCTTAATTTCGTAAATAAAACGCACCCACACGCAGAAAAGATCCGTTACCGGTAATGGATATAAAGCACGGAAAATCCGTACTTTGGGCAGCATACGGATACTATATCCGTAAATAGAGCGCCCTCACTCGCAGAGAGCTTTCGAGTTTCGGGTTTGAAAGGAAGATGAAGACGGAAGAAAATAATAAATGCAGGTTCATCTTGCCACGTCTGCCCTTCGGGCAGGTATTCTCTCATTCTTGCGTGCACTTTCGCAGGTCGCCCAAGCCTTTCTTCTCTTATGATAGGTAAGTTATATTCCACCAGCAAACATATTTCCAGCTGAACGGTCATTAGAGAAGGCTGATAGAGCGAAACAAGCCGTTTCGCTCTATTCTTGTGCAGCAGTTGCGATGAAGGAGATGGTAGTTGCTGCCTCGGACGCAGTCAAGAGCGCTTTCTCTTCGGCCTCTTACAGAACGTTGCACGAATATGAATATACATAGCGAATAAATTCAAATGACGATAACGTCAACATTTGTTAACATAGATATTGCGGATTTTGCAGCATTCAAGATAATTATTTTGTATTTTCACTCAAGATTATTAGCTATTTTTGTAAGGTATTTATCAAATTTTGTATGGTTCATTAAACAAATAATTTTTTACAGTATTTTGAAGACATAAAACATACAACGATAACATTAAAAACGAAACCTATAGAGCGACATAGAGCGGCATTGAGATGCTCCCATTGGCAAACAAAAGAAAAGTATGGCATAAATGTTATGGTAGCTCAGCGAAATATCTGAAAACTTAGTTATACATCCTTTAATTTGGGACAACATAAGTTTCCTTATCCGATCTTGAAGTGCTCACCAAGCATTGAACCGTCCATTCGACTTTGCACTCGCCTCTCGCGCCCTCTCTATGTAGTTTGGAACGATTTCCCTCTTCACTGATGCATCAACAGTCACACTTCTTGAAACGGCTTCGATGAAACAAGGTAAGTTGAGATAAGAGAGTAGAAGTAAGAAAGTAGGAGACTAATTGTAAGAGAGTATACACAAAGAATGAGGGGGCGGGAAGAGAACCGGTGAAATAGCATGGAGAACACCGAGTGAACGCACCTTTTGTGCACAAGTTGTATGAAATAAGTTTTGGCAATGTTTGAAGATAAATGATATCAGTCATACATTCGTTCAGCTAAAATGCGCTGAACTGCGGTAGAATTGGCCAGAGATGCTATCGATTCTTTCATACTCCCTCAATGGGTGAATTCTTCGCATGCGTTTTTTTTACAGTTCTGAATGCCTCTTATTTTCTTCGTTCTTCTCCTACGGTCATACAAGAGTAATCTAACCGAACAACTACATAAATGAAGATCGGGCGATGAGTTCTGTTCATTTCTTCTCTCTTTTTCTATTCCTTCGACAGAAGATATTCTTCTTAGTTACCCAACTTCTCTTGGCGAAATGAGGTGTCTTCCGCTGTGCACCATCTTCGCTATTGCGGTCATCCAGGGAGCGGCTAAGGTCTGTGGTGTCACTTAAAGGAGCTTGAAAGTCACTAACTCCTAACACGAAACATCGTACTTTTGAGCAGCGTGATCCTGGCAATTTGCCAAGATCCTTGCTTCGAAAACATGTCTCGTGAAGCAAGCGTTTGCTTGGACGATTTAAATTGGCGGTATGCGTCCGGTACCTGAGTTACGAATGTGTCGGCATACATTTAACTGTAGACGGAACTATTTTTCATAGTCGCTGCTCACACTTTGCTCCAGCAAGCCTTCTAGACCATTTTTAGTTATCGAGAACTCTTAAGTTTTTAAGTTCTGTGTAACACGCTAATATTCCCTTATGATCAGGCTACGCATTTCCGATTCAAATTGCCCCTTTAACTTTTAGTTTAGAAACTTTACTATTGCTGATGCATTCGCAAGCTTAATCCGGACACATACACAGAATGATGCTTATAGCGAAAATTTAACTTTTCGTCTCCTTTAATGTATAAACATATAGATATATGTATGTATGTATTTACATACAGTGCCAACCAAAAACATGGGGTGCACGACCTTTTGAACATTCGGAAAGATCCAAATTGTCCGATCAAATTATGGGTTCATTTATAAAGGTATGTCGATTTACTTTGCATATTTAGCTACAGGCACTCGGGTTTTATCATAAACAAGCAATACAATGAGCCGATTGCAAGGCTTCATGCCTCAAAATAATTATATGTTTTATTGACACCAAAATGTGACTTTGCATTTAATAATACTGTACCAATTTGGTGTAAATAAAATGAACATTTTTGAGGCATGAATCCTGGCAATCGGGACAATTTAATGCTTGATGGTGGTAAAACCCGAGTACCTGAATCTAAATACGCTATGCAAATTGACATACGTTTATCAAGGAACGCTCAATTTGATCAGAAAGTTCAGAAAGTACGTGCACCCCAAGCTGTTGCGCAGTACTGTATTCATATATGTATGTGTATAAGTTTAAAAATAGCCTCCTATTATTATCATATCGGGACATTGGTAGGCCATTTTCTGCAAGAGATTCTATGACCTTAGACTTTTCTATTTTAAGTTCGTCTGCTCCTCTGACAAAGATTGCCGTGCTTTTCTCGATATCGCATTCTGCAGAGCTGACAGTTCCTGCTGTGATCCATCTGCGGTAAGCACCTTTCATGGTTGACAATTTGATAGCACCTTTCCCGTTAACATATTGAATCATTATTACAGGATTCGTCTTGTATTCGCGTTTCGTCAACGGCGGTAACCACGACGACTCCCACATCAACGAGCACTACCACAACTCCATCAACATCTACCACACAGTCAAGTACCACTCCCTCAACATCTATCACACAGTCAAGTACAACTACCACCACCACCAACACCACCATCAGCACCACGCCTCCTCCAACTACTACAAAGGTGAAATCGAAATCCTCCGAATTTTTTTATTGATGCATCCCTTGTCAGTTTCGCGAATATCAGCGCGAGCGGATGGTTTTGCAATGATAAATATACGCATAATTAGTCAGATCTCTAGAAGGATGGTTTGAAAAGATATCTAAACATTTGTTATTTGATCGCCTGCGGCAGATACTGAAGAACCTGACGGTCTACCACCATGAGGCACGAGCGGTGTATGCGCCAGCCTTGCAGGACTCGGAGTTTCAAGAAAGAGTTATTAGATATGGAAAATTCAACATGGACGGTGCATGTAAGTCACTTGGGTCATCAACACATTGTGATTGCTTAAGATTATTGTAAGAAGAGACGTTCATAACAGTTCGGATTAATATTAAACTATTAATCTATTATAAATTATAACTTTTCGACCGCCAATCGTTACTAGCTGTCTGGAATGTGCTCAATGGAACAGGATTGGTGGAACTTCACCTCCACCTACTGGATCCCTATAGAAACAATCCATCGAGTTTGGGCCGACCTGCGCTGGCGAGACCATTTTCCCTAACCACTCTCTATTCCTAAATGAAGATGACGTTCGGCCATAAACATCTCTGTGACCATCACAATCTAAATTGATATGTTGATAAATTAGAACTAACAATAAGAAATAATATCATTCATAAAAGTCAGAAAGAAAACGGACTTTAAATGTTGGTATTTTAAACTTTGATCACTTTAGATTTCTTGGGACAAGTCGTGCCACCGAACGAGATCGAAGGTGCGCTTGCCGCCGGATGCAATATAAGCCACCTGAAGTGGGTGGTCGCCGATTGGCAACCAGGTGCGTTAGAGGATTGAGAGAAAACCAGAGAAATGAATGTAGCAGAGAAAGAGAGAACGAGGAGATGAAGAGAAGCAGCGAAATAGAGAAAATGAGAGATGTAGAGAAGCAGAGATAGGGAGAGCGAGAATTGTAACGACGGTGTTTCCACCGAAAGTCCCGAACTGGCGCTACGAACTGGTCGCGGCTCCGCCTACCGCCGAGAAGTCTGTCGGCTACTATGTGGCCACCGTGGCAGACGAGTGCGGAGCCGATCAGGCTATCTACTGGTATCAATGCGACGTCCCCCCAGAAACCAAACCAGATTTCAGATACGCATCAGGTGACGTTTCCATGCCCCCCTCTTGCCATCGGACGCCAGACGTAAGTTCATTCAGCCACCTTATGTATGTATGTATAAGTCAAGCTTAAAGGATCATGAAGACCTAAAACTCCTGCACGGAAAAACCCGATAACAACTGTCGAGATACTGTAGCGCAATTCACTTTTATTATGATATTTGTACTGAAAGCCGTATACGCGGATTCGTAAAAGATTTCGAAAAATTTTGAAGTGAATCTTTTTCTTCTTCGATATTTCGATTTTCTTCGGGAATCTTCGCAGAATGACAAACAAACGAAAAAAAGGGAAAAGGCGATTTTCATTTATTTTTACATTGCAAATGAAGGTGCTTTAAAAAATAATTTCCGCCTCTAAGCCGGTGGCGAATATCCCGGAGATAGCTTTTAGCAAAGATTGTACAAATAACAGCAATATATTGTATCGCACCAAAAATTTCCCTAATACACGAGCTTTGCTGAAGTGTTCACATGAAGGACATAAAGTGACTAGTGCAATCGGTTAAGTCATGAAAGATGGGTTTCATGCTCCTTTAAGGCCACCTTAAGCATATGTGTAAGTCAAGCTTATGGTCACCTTGAGTGTTAGCTAAGCTTAAGGCCCACTTTAGTATGTTATGCTACACGTCAGTTTCAATATTATAAGATAAATGTGAACATTACGCCTCACTTAAAAACCTTCCTATTTCTAGAATGCGCCCGCCTTCTACACATGGGGCAACCATGGGATCGCTGCCAGGAACCTTTAACATGTTTACCTTTAATTAATAGGTTATGCACATTCTAATTCTCATTAGAAAACAAAAACAAATTTCTTTGGAAGTGCTCAAAGTGGCTCATTTCCTGCTCCCACAATTGTTTCTATTGTTTACATGAAGTCGTTGTTTCGATGTCAGAGGGCGAGAGAGCAATAAATAAAGACGAGCAAGTGGAAGATGATAATAAAGTGGCGCAGACAATCGCTGATGAGATAAGTGAATTCTGAATTCCGAATTCGGAGATTGAAGGAGATTTCATCTGAATTTAGCACAGTTGAAGTCAAAGTTTATGAATTTATCTTCGAAGAAAACTGAAACCAACCTTGTGAAAACTAGCGCAATTATTTATAAAAGCTTTCATTTTGATTCGCGAGTCTTTCAAAAAGGCGCGTTTACGGCGGCCGAGGCACTCTTTCTCTTTCTCTTTCTCTTTCTCTTTCTCTTTCTCTTTCTCTTTCTCTTTCTCTTTCTCTTTCTCTTTCTCTTTCTCTTTCTCTTTCTCTTTCTCTTTCTCTTTCTCTTTCTCTTTCTCTTTCTCTTTCTCTTTCTCTTTCTCTTTCTCTTTCTCTTTCTCTTTTTGAACACCTTTCTTTCGAGTAAGAACTCATGTTCATAGCATCTTTACAGAATCTACGAAGACTTCCAAGACGAAATGTTTTTCGTGTTACACATACGGACTCAAAGAAACTTGATTAGACCTACCTGGAATTTCAATTTGGAATTGAATAAATAGTTCAAAATTAATATATCTCAACAACGAAGAAAGTTATGATCATTCGAGTTTTTTTCCGGTTTTCGGTGCATATCCATGGTAAACTGATGAAAATAATTTTTGGAAAAAATGTTTTTGAGGTCTTTTTAGGATGCCTCATAAGCCTTTAGAAGGAAAAGAAAATCAAAAAATAATTTTGTTCCCGACATGCCTTACATAGAGCCCTGGTCGAATCTCTCAGAATGGCTCTCTTAACACTTAAAAAAGATCATTATAGATGATTATTGATAATTAAGGAGACCATCAGCAATTCGAAAATGGACGGTTTCTCCGCTCCATATGAGAATGAATTCACGCGGTAGCCATTTTTTTACTGGCTCTTATATACATATATTGTTTATCTGGGTTGCAGTAAGATACAGTAAGAACAAGGAGAAATATGAGTAATATATGACGCAATCAGATAGTAAGAGCCGCAACGGGGTGGCCAATAAGTGCTATGGCAGGAAAGAAAAATAATAATAATTTATAATAATCAATATTAATTACGGTACTCTTATTGTTAGTGTTAGGTTGGCATGTTGTTAATTGCATGACATACATAGTTGACATACCGGTTTTTGAACGCGAACACCACCGGAGAAGGTACCGTATATAGTAGAGACTGCTAGAGAGAAAAGATCATCGCTTTTCCAAAGTACGGAAATGAACGGCATCTATGCTTCTTGTTGATATGCCAAGGCGGTCTCGTCTTGGATGATATATCCAGGCCAAGTTAGCTTTGTAACTCTCTCACCCTCTCTCCCTCTCATCTGATGTCTAGCTCCATTCCTTTCTCTCTCTCTCTCTATCTCTCTCTCTCTCTCTTTCTATCTCTCCGTCTCTCTGTCTTACTTTCCTTCTCTGCCTCTCACACTCTCCTAATCTGTGCTTGCAGGCGTCAGATGCCAATCTAAGCTACCATCCGAGCACGAAGATGAGGAAGGAAGAAGGTGGTGGCAGCGCCGAAAAATGGGGTCGCTAGCCAGCGTAAGTGAGCGCGAGAAGGAGAGCATAGAGATAGAGAGAGCTACAGAGAGAGAGAGAGAGAGAGACGTAGAGAGAGACGGAGAGAGGGAAAGAGAATTACAGAGCGGGTAGAAGATAGACAGGGATAGAGATATAACGATAGAGAGAAAAAAATAGTATGCTGCCGCAATAGGTATTAGCCGTACGAAGCTCCGATCATTCATTATCTCCCTCTTTATTTCTCTCTCTCTCTTTCTCTCTCACTCTCTCTCTCTCTCTCCTCTCTTTATTTTTCTCTCTCCTTCTCTTCTAGGCTCATACCCCCGGTCATCTTCCTTTACCCTTCGCCATAACTGACGGATGACTCTCGAATTTCGTTCTCTGCCCCCCGACAAGGAAAACACGGATGCCGAGGTCACCGGGCAAACACAATGCATACGTTACGCACACTTCTGGCATCTCTTTTTCTCTTTCTCTCGCTCTCTCTCTCCCCCACTCTCTCTCTCCCACCTTCTCACTCTCCCTCTCTCTGTCGTCCCTTCTTCCCTCCCTCTCTCGTTCTCTCTCGATATTTATCTCTCTTTCGCCCTTTCTCTCTCATGCATAACACGATTCATTCAAACAATTGTCAAAGCTGTAATTAATCATTGAGCCATTTCCACAGCGTCTTCCTTCCTCGTCTGCCCTCTCTCGGACACTCGTGCTATTTAGCGTCAAGGACAACGACTTTTTATTTGTGCTCGACAAATAAACATTTGATAAAGTGTATCGAAAGTGTAGGCAAGACGCTTCCATAATTGAGGTGAAAGTCCGTTACAATGTGACAATCGAACTTTCGTTACATTCGCAGGAATAATGATGTACAACTACCAAGTAGGAATTGTACAAGGTTTCCATGTAGCTTAAACAAAATTTACAAAATTTGCAAATTGCTATTTGCTTATTTTTATTAGGAAGTGGGTAGGGGAACAATTTCCTCACAATCAGCCCAGACCGCAGGCTGTCCCTAACTGTTCTCAAGTCCACTGCAGGGTTCAAGTCGCCCCAGACATGGTCGACTAATGCCTTCGCAGGAATCTGTCACTTATGAGGCGGCTTCCACTCCCGCATTCATTGATGCAGCGCTGGGCGCAACTAAGAGTTCCGCGAACAATTCTAAGAAACGAGTAAGAGAGTGTGAATCGGCGAGAAACGCAGAGAGAGACCGAGAGAGAGAGAGAGAGAGCGAGGGCGAAGGCGAGAAATAGTGCGAGAGAGAAAGGTTTAGCAATAAAGAGTCAGAGATAAATGGAGATAGCGATAGAGAGAGAAGGAGGAAGAGAGAGAGAGAGAGAGAGACAAAGAGCTATGAGATGAACCCGAGGTTCATAAATGAAAATATTAGCGCGGATGCAATATAGCTATAATCAACTAACAAATTCCGCACAAATATCAAAATGCATAGCTTAATATTGTGAATTGGAAATTCTCATATTCCGATGTATTTCATCGCACCTCCTATATGGAAGGAGCAAAAGTGGCATCGGGTGGTTTCTTGGTGTTTTTTTTTACAACCGGAGCGGGCGGTATAAGAGAAGATAAGACTACAAAATATTTTTTTTTGAATATATGCATTCCTAAATAAAGTGAATGAAAAATAGGCAAACGACTCATGTGGCCATGAGTAATCGGAGAGAAAGCAGTGGTGATCTCCGGAATGGCGGAGGGTTATTGCGAAAGATAGAAAGAGGAAGTGGAATAGAGAGAGCGTCCGAGAGGAACAGCAAGCTCGTGAGAGCGAGGGAGAGAGAGAGGGGAAGAGCAAGAGAGAGAGAGAGACATAGAGAGAAAGATAAGGATGGACAGAGAGAGAAAGAAAGATTGAGAGAGAGAAAGAGAAAGAGAAAGAGAGATAAATATGTATATAGTGAGAGAGAAAGAGATGAATCCATGGCAGAGTCCGTCTCAGAACCTCGAAGTACCCACGCGAAGAGTAGAAAATTGGACCAATTCCATGAGGAGGAGTGCGAGGATTCGATTCAGCAGGCCCGAGTGCATGTACCTCTACTTGATTAGGGAAAACAGTCCTGGACGAAATGAGATCTAGAGAGGGAGGGATAAAGAGAGAAAGAGAGGTAGAGAGAGAGAGCCCAGAGAATGAAAGGAATCGGATGAGAGAAGAAAATAGGATGGTAAAAGGATACGAGATACAAATGAAAGTAGAGATAGAATTACATACCTACCAAATTGCACTGAATTGGAACAGAAAAAAGTTCATTAAACTCTGCTTGGTTCTTGAAAAATTACTGAACTCTCTGTTCATTCTGTGAGGAACGCGTAATAATAGATTCTTCAGCTCTCTCTCTCTCTCTCACTCTCTCGCTCTCTCCGGGTCTCTCTCTCTAGCTCTATTCCTCTCTCTCTCTCGCTCCTTCACCTTACTTTTTTCTCTCTCTCTCTTTTTATCTCTCTCTCTCTCTTTTCCTCCCTCTTCAATTCTCTTTCATTGGCAATTTAGCTCACTTGGCGGGTCTTTTGAAAGGCCAAAGGTCAGGAGACAGGGGGAGGGGCCCCTCTGCCAGATTAATCTCCACGCATTCCGTAGCCATCCGCCGTTGAGGCTTGCTTACCGGGCTGGCCAGTTATTAGTCGGCTCTCTCGCTCGCTCTCTCGCTCTCTCTCTCTCTCTCTCTCTTTCTCTCTTCTTCTCGCTCTCGACCTCCATCCCTCCCTCTGTCGCTTTCTCTCTTTCTCTTCCTATGTATCTTCTCTCACTCTCTCTTCCTCTCTTCTCTCGATCTCTCTCTCTTCTCTCTCTTCTCTCGATCTCTCTCTCTCTCTCCTCTCGCTCTCTCTCTCTTCTCTCTCTCACTCGTTCTTTAATTCATTCTCTTACACCTCTCTGTGTCTTCTACTCTGGATTAAATTTATATTTTTCCATATTTTTCGTGCTTCTTATCGCTCACGCAGACGTTTTTATACCGGAGCAATTTTCGCGTGAAGCAAGCCAGTAAGAGTGAAGGATTAAGAGAAACAGAGAGAGAGAGAAAGACAGAGAGAGAGAGAGAGCTAGAGGTTGAGAGAGAAAGCGAGAGAGAAAGAGAAAGGAGAGATAGGGAGAGGGAAAGAGAGTGAGGGTGAGAGAAAGGGAGAGACAAAGAGCGAGGGAGATAGAGAAAGAAGAGGGAGGAGGAGGGTATTTTGCATTTCTTCAACAAATGACAGCAGCTTCAACTAGAACGCCGACATCTCTGAGCTCGGAGACAAAATAAAAGTATAGTGTTGCATCCATCGTAGAATGCCAATTATAAATTCGAGACGAACAAGGAAATGAAATGGGACCGTTTGGGAAAGAGAAGATAACGAAAGAGGAGAATCAAGTTCAAACTCGAAAAAAAGGCCATGGGATGTTAGAGAGGAATAAAGAGGGTTTTAGAAATAAAAATAAATTAAAAATATGAAAACGAGGCGAATATTCTGGGTGAGCGTGCACGTAATACAGAGAAGGAAATTGAAAGAATATTTAATCGAGACTTAATTATTGTGACAAATTTTCTTTCACGACCCCAAATTTCTCTCCATCTTTATTGCTCTCTCTCTCTCTCTCTCTCTCTCTCTCTCTTTCTCTATCTATCTAACACTCTCTCTCTTTATCTGTCGTTGTCTTTTTTCTCTCTCACTTTTCTCTTTGCCTCTCGATCGCTCTTCTTATTAGGCAATATAGCGCTATTTCCGCCTGAGATGGCTATCGGTCGAGCGACTGAATGTTAGAAATGACAGAAGGAGGGAGGGAGAAAGAGAGGAAAAGAAAGAACGAGAAGGACACAGAGAGTGCGATACAGAGAGAGCGAGAAAGCGAGAGAGAGAGAGAGAGAGAGAGAGAGAGAGAGATTTATGTAGATAGAGGGCATTACATATGTGGAGTGGGAAACACGTGGCTCCCTCTGAGAAATAGACAAGTACACGAAATGTACTAGCTCCTCTATCCCACGATCTCATTTCTTTCTTCCTCTGCCTATTTATCACTCCTTTCCTTGTCAATCTGTCTCTCTTTCCATCTCTCTCTATCCCTCTCTCTGTTTCTCTCCATTCTCATTTCTCGTTCTGGCTCTCTCTATCTTTCGCTCTTTTTGCTTCCCAAATGGAACTTCTTCCTACTTCAGGACGACTGCCACTCTATAGTCTACAGACAAAGCTGTAGTGCTTGAACTTTCGTCCAAGAGCAAATATGAGTGTATATGAGTGCATCCCAGTGGTAATCTGAAAAAAAAAAACAACAACAAATTCTTTCTCGGGTCTCCCTCAATTATCTAGACTTACTCCTGTCCAAGAATGGGAAAAGGGAGCCATCTCATAAAAAAATAAATAATTAAACTAAAAAAAAATGTTTGGTGATGACTCGGTTCACACTACAGAGGGACGTAATGGGAAAGGGAAATACCACGGCGATACATATCTCGAATTTTCTGTTCTTTTTTTTGTACAGCAAAAACAAAAATAGTCAAGTTTCTGCAACGAGCAAGGAAACGATATCCATGTCATTCATCAACAGAGAAAATAAGAGAAGAAGCACAGTTTGTTCTTTTGGAAAGATGGAGGAAGAGCGGAGTCTATATAGGAATCTATTCTCTGCTTGGTTCTCCCACATCATGCGCTCTCCGTGACCCTCTACATCTTTAGTTACATCAGTTTGTTTGCATTTGACAGTAAATTGCCAGAATCAGGGGTTGGGGAACACTTTTCGAATAATTAAATAAAAATCTTTTTAAGACTTTGGATAAAACATTAAGCGCAGAAGTCAAGTAGGTCATAAAGATTTTACCATTACGAAAACCACCGCTTTAAATTTGTCAGTGCTATTCTACGATATTTTTCACTCTCTCTTTCTCGCTTTATATTTACTCTATTTCTCTCGCTCTCTGCAGTCGGTATCAATTAAATTCCAATTTTCTCACGATCTCTCCTCTATTTCTCTCTCTCTCTCTCTTTCTCTCTCTCTCGCGCGCTCTCTCTCTCTCTTTCTCTCTCTCTCTCTCTCTTTCTCTCTCTCTATCTCTCTCTCTCTCTTTCTCTTTCTCTCTCTCTTTCTCTCTCTCTCTCTCTCTCTTTCTCTCTCTCTCTCTCTCTTCTCTCTCTCTCTCTTTCTCTCTCTATCTTTCATATGCTCTAATCTTCTATCGTTCTCTGCCATGCTCTCTTCCTCCCTCTCCCTTTCTCCCGCTCTCTCTCTCACTCACTCTCTAGAATTGCGCTCTACATTCGGAGATAAGGGAAAGAATTGCGCGGCAACCATAAAAATAAATGCGCTATAGCATTCACGCTACGTTTTACTTATTACTCCTACCCCTTCATTAATCACTTAAAAAAGTTTGTATCGAACATTGAACACTGATTAAACATAATAATAAAAGATAGATATGGATGAGATTAATATAATATCCCTGAAACTAGCTGTTAATTAATTTATGCGCATTTAGCTATCATCTCTTCCAGTTAAACCAAACGCGCAGAATGCAAGTAGCACATGAAGATCACCAAAAACACCGCCTTAAATTTGTTCGTGATTTCTGACGATATTTTTTTACTCTCTCTTTCTCGCTTTCTATTTACTCTATTTCTCTCTCTCTGCACTTGGTATCAATTTAATTAATCTCTTTACTTATGATTCTCTCTCCCTCGCTCTCCCTCTCTTACCTCTCTCTCTCTCATTCTCTCTCTCCCGCTCTCTCTTTTCATTCTCTCTAGAATCGCTCTTTACATTGTCATGTTTACGTCTGAAGGTAATAAAATCGGAGAGAAATGCGCGGAAAACCATAAAAATAAATGCACCTCTTTTCCTTATTTATCCTATCCCTTCTTTTATGTGTCACCTAAAATAGTTTTTTTTTTAGCGAGTATTGAATACTGATTAAAATAACACATGGATGAGATTTAAAAATGAGGTTACGCCTAAACTAACTGTAAGTAAACTACTTCACATGCATTATTTAGGTATCCTCTCGTACGTGACATCAAAGGCGGCGCAGAATTCAAGTAGCTCATGAAGATTTTAAGATCGCAAAAACCACCGGCTCAAATTTGTCTGTGATTTTTCGATGATATTCTTCACTGTCTCTCTCTCTCTCTCTCTCTCTTTTTCTCTCTCTCATTTTTTCTCGCTTACTCTATTTCTCTCGCTCTGCGCACTCCGTATCAATTTAATTCCAATTTTCCTCGATCTCTCCCCTCGCCAAAATTTTCTTTCTCTTTCTCTCACTCTTTCTATCATGTGATGTATTCTTCTCTCTTCTCTCTCATTCTCTCTTTCCCTCTCTCAATATCTCTCTCCCTCTCACTTTCTCTCTCTCTCTTTCTCTCTCCATTCGCCTCATTTTCTATGATATTTATAAGGCGTCGAAATGGCGCGGAAAACAAAAGAGGAGCGATGGAAAAATATCTTCGTGCGTTATGAAAAATTTATCAACATTAAGGCCTCAAGAAACGTAAAAGTATAGCCATAGCTATAAAAAAAATTCATAGTTTACCAAAATACAAAGCCTAGAGAATGGCTCAACGTATGCTAATATCACATTCCGATCTGTGTATATCTCTACTCATTATCCCTCTCCCTTCAATCCCTCCCTATCCCTCTCTCTCTCTCTCTCTGAATTTCTATCCCTTCTCTCTCATCTCCCACTCACTTACCTTTCTCTTACATTGTCGTATTTACGTCTGAACGGACTCTAATCGGAGAGAAGGGTTTGCGTGGGAACCATAAAAATAAATGCACCGCTAGCCGTTTATCCTCTCCATTCTTTAATGTGTTACTTAAAATAATTTTGTAGCGAACATTGAATAGAGATTAAAGATATTATTAAACAAATGCACATGGATGGAATAAATAAAAAAGTTCATCTGAAGCCAATTTTAATTGTAATTCAAATTATACGCATGAAAAAGGGACGACCAAATCCAGGAATCGGCTTAAGCAGAATAACACTAGCTCATAAAGATTACACGATCACGAAAACCACTGCCTTAAATTTGTCAATGATTTATTTTCGCTGTTTTTTCTCGCTTGTTATATACTCTATTTCTCTGGCTCTCTGCACTCCGTATCAATTTAATTCCAATTTTCTCGCGATCTCTCCTCTAATATTCTCTTTATCTGTTTC
>CALZFC010000004.1:315000-430000 GCA_945643635.1 Allodiplogaster sudhausi
ACCTCTATGTCTCTCATTCTCTTTCTCTATGTCACTCTCTCGCTCTCACTCTCTCTTCTGAAGAGCCCGAAAGAATAAGGCACGCAAGCTAATATTCATATGAGCTTGTTTGTTGTAGGCGTACATACTTGTATGAAAACATATTTCTGTATCTATTTCTATTTCTATTTCTCACTCTCCGATCTCTGGCCTTCCGTCTCTCTCTCTCTCTCTCTCTCTCTCTCTCTGGGTCTCTCTCGCGAACGAGAAACAAGTGGGGGTGGCGAGAATATGGCGGCTGTTCGACTGACCATGAGTAGGGCAGGCGAAGGAAAACTAGAAAGTTTGGAGAGAGAGGGAGAGAGTGAGAGACAGGCAGAGAAAGAAAGAGATAGAGAGGGGTGAGAGAGAGAGAGAGATAGGTAGATCGATAGAGGGGAGATAACGAGAGAGAGAAGATGAGAGCGAGTGCGATAAAAAGATAGAGACGGAGGATAAATAAATAAAACATAAAATAAATAAAAGTTCATTGCATATGCTGCTTGCCGAATGAACGCCGCTCTCGGTACCGTGGAATAATCAGGCCGACCATCAAGCTTTTTTGCTCGGTTGGGCAGGGACTGAGAGGGGAGAGAGAGAGACATGATCAGAGAGGGAGAAAGTGAACGAGAGAGAGACGGAGAGAGAAAGGGGAGAGAGAGAAGATGAGAGAGAAAGGGAGAGAGAGAAGATGAGAGAGAGAGAAAAACGGAAAAAAAGGCAGAGAGGGAGAGAGAGAGCAAGAGGAAGAAAAAGAGAAAACAACATAATATAAGAAAACCGATTGGAAAGAAAATCGGACAGAGAGCGGGCTGCAGCTGTCCTTATAAGTCTTCGGCTCTTCTCTCCAACTAAGGTTTCGGCTGGATGGCGAGGGAGATTACCGCGATAGGCATCAACAATGGAGGGATGAATGGGAGGGGGGAGAGAGACAGAGAGATAGAGAGGGGGGGGGGAGAGATAGAGAGAGAAAGAGAAAGAGAGATAGAGAGAGAGAGAGAGAGATGAAAAGCGGCATTCTGAAAATGCTAGAAGAAGACGCAATAAAAGCAAGCAGAAAAGGCATTAGTCGAATGGAAGATGAGAGACGAGAAAAAGGTAAAAAGAACGAGAGCCTTGGGAGAGAAAGAGAAAGAGAGGTAGAGTGAAAGAGATAGAGAGAAAGAGGAAGAGAGTGAGAGGGAGAGAGAGAGAGAGGAAGAGAGAGGGAGAGAGAGGGAGAGAGATGGAAATGGAAAGAGGAAGAGAGTGAGAGAGGAAAACAAAAAAAAAATCACTGCAAAAAGAGAGTACTTCTTCTGCGACGGAATAGCGTGAGTGATGTTGTCTTTGCAAAGGTTGGAAAATATATGTAGCTAATGGAAAAACTAGGCAATCGGAAGCAAGAGAGAGAACTAGACGACGAGAGACATAGAGAGCGAGGGAGACCTAGGGGAGGGAGTCTCAATGGCAGACAAAGGGCGTGAAGACGTTTCAGTCGGCTTCTTTAATATATGTATGCAAAATACGGCATTTATATTGTGGGTAGCGATGGACCCAGGGCCATCCTTCCAGCCTTCTGTTTAAAAAAACCCGCACAAAATAAATAATGGAAATCAATCGGTTTAAACAATTGAGAATTTTAAAGAAAATTTGGAGTGAATCGGATAACAAGAGAAGATTGACTAGACACATTCTGCACCGGGAAGAAGAGTTGGTTTATTAATATGGTTTACATAAGATTAATGAAACGAAAGTCAACGAAAGTTTAAATTGTTCTGAATTTGTTTATGTCGCGTCTCTCTTCTAAATCACACACGCATTCTCTCTCGCTCTAGTGTCTCAGGGAATGGCGCGAATTCAAACGTGAGTTTTTGCTGCTGGCTCCTTTTTCACTATTTTACTCTTTAAATAAAAACAATATATACATATATACCAGAATTGTCAACAATAATTAGGAAGAATTCCCGTAAAAATCGATAGAAAATATCAACTATCGACACGTATCATATGTATGTATGTATTAAAAATTAAAAGGTACATAATATTCATGTTTCGATAAATGCGCGCAATTTTTTCACATCTTGACAACTAAATTTCTTGATCGCGGTTTGCGCCCGTGAGAAAAGTATAAGAGGATGAAGCGATGATCATTTCCGTTCCCGTCTTGACATCAATTTTGAATAATAGCAAATTCTAAATTGTCGTTATAATATTTGTGCTTACGCTAGATTTCGAAATACGCACCATAAAAAGAGATAAGATGCTGTGGCAAATGCTTTTAAAGCGATAATGACAGGCGAAAAGAGTTCGACGGAATTGTGGACATTGGCAATCAAAAGCGATTATCCTAACTTTCCAATAGGTAGCAAAGAGATCAATCATCAATGCAAAGGAAGATATTACTGTAAGACGAACACTAAAAGTGTTAACTTTTGAATCGATATGAAAGAGTCATTACTGTATGTGTTTCTGCTCTAGGCACCAATGCATAATTTAGCCGCTTCAGATGAGCTCACTTTCGACGTTTCAGTCGGGCTCTTTAATATATATTATGTAAAATTTATATAATGGGTAGAGATGGCCCCAGGGGCCCACTTCCCTACCTTTCCCTTTGAAAGATCCATGGCTGTGCTGGAAACCAATAATTATGTACAGAGGTATTTCTTTCTTGTTTTTTCCCACCACGCCACGCTACTGACCATGAGCAGCCGCCAGCAGATCGAGCACCATGACGCTCGTTGAAGTTGACGCCGGAGACTGCGCCGTGGAAGGCGTCATAAAAAGTGGGCGACTTCTCATCGATTGAAATCAAGGATCTTCCGGAATTTTTTTTATTGTTTTATAGTTAACTATATATGTAAATATGTATATAAAATATTAATATAGATCGATTAGAAGAATGCCAATCAAATTAATTTACATACATAGGAGGTTATAATTTATAGTATACATATCTTTTTAAAAAACGAATAAAAGTCTACTTGGAGAATGAAATAGGACGCGCGTCATATGTTGTTAAAAAAAATTAACCAAAAAATTTTGTGGACAAAAAATGTGCTGAGTTTCGTCTGATCTTTTTCTTCAGAATTTTTTTTATTCCATGCCCTGTGGTTTGCGCCCGTGAGAAAAACATAAGAGGAAGAAGCTATTTTATTTAGCGTCGGTTAGGAAGAACGATGAAAGTAGTAGACATAAATTCCAAATAATTCTTTTCATGTTATTGCCTTCATACATTTAGAAAACACTCCAAACAGTAGAACGGGTATTTAAATAGATTTGCGTAGTTTCGTCTCTCCTTTTTCTTCACATTTAATTTTTAAAAAATCAATGCCCAGTGGTTTGCACGCGCGATAAAAGCATAAGAGGGTGAAGCGATTTTAGCTAATGTTGTTAAGTCTGCAGATATGAGTATGTGTAATAATAAATTCTAAACAATCCTAGATATGCAATTGCTAGCGTAAGATATAGAAAAACGCTACAAACAAAATTAAAATCCATATAAAGCGAAAATTACGGGGCGATGAGAGTTCGACGGAAGTGTGGTTGAGTTTAAAGAATGTTATGGTCATTAATTTTTATGAACAAAAACGATTTTCCAATAGGGAACAAAGGGAGCATTGATCAATCCAAAGTCATTACTGTACGAAGCGCACTAAAATGTGTCCACCATTCAATCAATTGTAATAGTGAATACTGTATGAGGTGCACTAAAAATCATTGCATGTTGCGCACTAAACCTGCACTTTACTTCTTCCGACGTCTTCCCTTGCTCTTTCCTTGCTTCGCCGGGAATGTGACGAGCGTGTCGGCTTTCAGCTGCAACTTCCTGCTATTTTCAATTTATGTGCCAAAATGATGTTCAGGAAGCTGGATAAAATCGATACTTATGAATATTGCAATAAGTGTATTGTGCATACTGAACCGTCTACCACGGCTCTCTTGCCAAAGGCACAACAACATAGCACTCTATGAGTTGAAAAACAGTATTCTAAATTAGCGGCCGGTTTTCCCTGCGCCCCGGTTGCACAATTTACACAATTTTAAAATGAAATCAATTTTGATTTTTAAAGTATGCATTAGATGAGATTGCGGACATTAAAGGAGCCAAAACTTGCAATTGAATTCGCGCCTTTTTGCCAAAGAAGAGAGAGAGAGAGAGCGTGAGATTTAGAGAGACACGACCAGAATGGTCAGGAAAATTCAAATAGAGTACGGTTGTTTTCTCTTGCTCTTTCAATGAAGAGACATTGCTTATTGAGAATAGCGAGCAAAGTCGATTGCTCATGGTCGGCAGCGAGGAAAGATTATGGTAAAACATATTTTTTCTTCACATTAATAAAAAAAAATTCTGATTGTGAGCCCAGTGGTTTGCGCTCGCGATAAAAGCATAAGAGGATGAAGTGATTTTAGCTGACGTTGTTTGCTTCGAAAGTGGTGTTAAAAAATAACTACAATTATCAAAAATAAATACAATTATCACGCCCGTGAGAAAAGTATAAGAGGATGAAGCGATCATACTTTCCGTTCACATGTTAACATCGATTTTGAATAATTGTAAATTCTGAATTATCGTAATAATATTTGTGCTTTCGATAGATTTCGAAATACGCACCATAAAGATGCTGTTGAATCAAAAGCGATTGTCACAATCAAAAGCGATTGTCCTAGCTTTCCAATAGGTAGCAAAGAGATCATTCATCAAAGTATGTACTGTAAGAGGCGCACTAAAAGCGTCTTTTTTTTAATCAATATAGAACAGTCATTAAGAGAGCCTCTCTGTAAGACTCAAGGAGGCTTGTATAGGCTCCTGCCCTGAGGAATTTTTGTTTTCTTTTACTTTGAAAACTTTATGAGGGATGTATCCCTTGTTCATAACGAAGTCTAGGCGGTCAGAAAGTTTAGAAAAAATTTTTTCACTTAGATATAAGTCGTAATGTTCATAAACTTTGGATGACCATATCTAACGTTATACTTAATATTTCTCAATATTCTTTTCACTGTTCGATACCTTGTCGAAAACTACACAAAAAAGTCCCAGATGACCATATTCGAAAAATTAAAAGTTTTATAACTTTTGGTCAATTGAATTTTTTGAAAAGTGGTTTTCAGGCAATAACTTTTTTTTTACTATTACTTTCCAGAAACTGAATCTTCCACGTGAAAGAGGAGCGAAAACTACATATAATATGTTTCTACGACGAAAAATCTCGGACACTTTTTTTGGGTATCTGCATTTGAATAAGCGTTACTTAGTCAATTTCGGCTTTGGCTGCAAATAATAATTTCTTTCAAACTTCATCAATTGTAAAATAGAATGTTCCATTCGATGTAATTTTTAATGCTCTTTCAAATGGTATATACTTTGTATGCAAAAGAAATTAGTCTAAAGGCCTAAAATTGACTTTTTGTGTTTTGGCCAATTTCTGGTGTTAAAATACTCATTAATCGAAATGAAATTTTTCTGCATATTATATTTCATTCTTCAGGCAAAAGTACCATGGATGGTACTCAAAAGTAGAAAATGAACGTCAAATTTATGTTTCTCGTCTCAAAAAACCTTATGGCACAGTTTTCAGAACATATGTTCCATTGGTACCATTTATATCAGAACATCTCAAAATAGTCGAATCCTGTCGTCGATTTTTTTCGAAATTTCAAGATTTCTGAAACATGAACTGGTATTGCTCTTTCAACGGTGGACATATTATGCAAAAGCTCTTTCGAACGGTTATGACCGTTTTGGCACTGCGGCTCAAAAATGGCCTGATAGTTGGCTCCGAATAGGTTTTCATACATTTATTTCACCAGCAATTCTCGTAAAAATGAAATTTCTTGACTTTTTGAATACTTTGAGTGGTATATCATAAAAGAACTTCGAACAATTCTGGAATACCCATTATTGGGTGCTAGATGTTTCAAGAGAAAAAATTTTAAAGATTTGCTAAAAAAAATATTCAGCAATATCGCCTTCAACAGTCTGCATTCAAATACATATTCCCAAAAAAAGTGTCCTCAGATTTTGATTATAAAGCTGTATCCGACTCAGTTTTAAATGCTCTTTCTTGTAGAATAAATATTACGTGGAAAATCGGTCAACATGACCTATTCATGTTCCAAAGAATGAGTATTTTAACACCAGAAATTGGCCAAAACACAAAAAGTCAATTTTAGGCCTTTAGACTAATTTCTTTTGCATACAAAGTATATACCATTTGAAAGAGCATTAAAAATTACATCGAATGGAACATTCTAGTTTACAATTGATGAAGTTTGAAAGAAATTATTATTTGCAGCCAAAGCCGAAATTGACTAAGGAACGCTTATTCAAATGCAGATACCCAAAAAAAGGTCCGAGATTTTTCGTCGTAGAAACATATTATATGTAGTTTTCGCTCCTCTTTTACGTGGAAGATTCAGTTTCTGGAAAGTAATAGTAAAAAAAAAGTTATTGCCTGAAAACCACTTTTCAAAAAATTCAATTGACCAAAAGTTATAAAACTTTTAATTTTTCGAATATGGTCATCTGGGACTTTTTTGTGTAGTTTTCGACAAGGTATCGAACAGTGAAAAGAATATTGAGAAATATTAAGTATAACGTTAGATATGGTCATCCAAAGTTTATGAACATTACGACTTATATCTAAGTGAAAAAAATTTTTCTAAACTTTCTGACCGCCTAGACTTCGTTATGAACAAGGGATACATCCCTCATAAAGTTTTCAAAGTAAAAGAAAACAAAAATTCCTCAGGGCAGACGCTCCTTGATCATTACAGAGAGGCTCTCTTAATGTATGTGTTTCCGCTAGGCACAAATGCATAATTTAACCGCTTCTGATGAGCTCATTTAGAAGCCTCTGTCGGACTCTTCAATTTATAATATGTAAAATACGACATTTATATAATGGGTAGGGATGGCCCCAGAGGCACTTCCCCGCATTACGCTTTGAAAGACCCATGGCTGTGCTGGAAAAAAATAATTATGTTCATAGATATTTCTTTCTTGTTGTTTTTTTCACCATGCTAATGACCATGAGCAGCCGCCTGCAGATCGAGCACCATGACGCCCGTTGAAGTTGACGCCGGAGACTGCGCCGTGGAAGGCGTCATAAAGAGTCGGCGCCTTCTCATCGCAAGGTATCGAGGATCTTCTGGAATTAAAAAAAAAAATTATAATTAATTATATATATATATAACAATTTATAGCATATCTTTAAAAACTAATAAAAGTCTACTTGAAGGATGGAATAGGACGCCAATCATATATTGTTAAAAACTTAACCGTATATACTTTGTGGACAAAAAATGTGCTGAGTGAGTTTCGTCTCACCTTTTTCTTCAGATTTATTTTTTTTTCCATGCCCAGTGGTTTGCACCCCTCAGAAAAGAATAGGAATAGGAAGCAATTTTATTCAACGCTTGTGAGTGGGCTGTCGGTAGTAGTAATAAATCCTGAATAATTCTGACTATGTTAGTGCTTTCACACATTTAGCAAACGCTCTAAAACAATGGTTGCGGGATTTAAATAATGTTTGCTTTGTGCGTAAGCGACAGAAAAGTGTTGAAAAGTGTTTTTCGTAGTGAAAAAAATATGGAAGATTTCACCCAAACGAGCATTCCATATAAAAGCTAAGACTTTTATTGCATAGAATATAATTCTTTAGTATAGAATTCTTGTAGCATGACAAAAGCGTAGCGGCCAAAAGCGCAGATGATAGATACACCGCGAGCGCTGCGAATTTGATTCTCACTCACCCTCTCTTTCGCTCTCACTCACCCTCTCTCAATATCTTTTTCATCCTCTTTCTTTCCTTTATCTCCATCTATCATCTCTCTCCCGATTTCTCTTTTCTTTATTTTTCTCTCTATCTCTCTCCCTCTCTCTCCTCTTACAATTCTCATTCTCGCGCTCCATCTCTCTATATTTCTTGATATTCTTCTTCCCAGCTTCTTACCTTTTTTTGCTCACTGTCATCAGAGAAGTCGGTCGCCTGACTCGACATTGAAAACGAGGGTCTCCTCTCAGGATTCCTCTGAATTATAGTGCGCCTATTACGGCGCCGTCTATAAATCGTCGAACTTGGATGGGTATCCGCACAAATTTATATCTCACGAAATCTGCATTAATGAAGATAGAACACAAGAATATGAAGAAAAAAAAACAGATGAACCGAAGTATCCTCTTCAGCAAAAAAAAGAAACTTAAAAACAACTCGACGAAAATAAGCAATACACTATTGCAAATCAAATTCAAGTTTTGACAAACCAACCAACTGTGACAAATAATTGGAGATAGGTTCATTCATTAAAGATCGAAGAAGAATATATGAAACTGTATGATCACCAGTGAACGAAGAGTCAACGTGGCATGTGAAGAACCCGGTACTAAATAGAGAGCGTCGAGTTCAAAACCGCCGGGACATACAATAAGAACATTGGAATAAAAAAAAGAAGAAAACATTTGTACTCGTCAGAAAGGCAGAACAATTAAGCGAATGATCCCGAGCTCCCGGATTACCGCAATATAAGCAGTAATCTTTAGAACGCAACCAATGGTTGTATTATGTATTGCTTTTGCTTGAAGAAAAGTTCATATTACATAACATATATAACATATTAATAACAAATATATTTAACATGTCATCATGATATCTAACGAACCGGCGAATTACTATGCAGTAATGGCCACTTCCTATGTCAGCTGAACTTACATATATCTTACTTTGATTCTCGAGGAACTGTTTGTGTTCGACGAAGTTTGCTCATGATCATCAGCCAAGCTTTTCTAACCTCAACCGGCCCCGTCCACTTTATCCATATGTCGACATAAGTTTTTTTATATTAAATATGAGGTGCGACCAGGTGCTTTTCTGCCGCGATGAACAGTGATATCGCGCGCTATTTTATGCGCATTGATCACTTCCTGTTGATAAAGATCCAGATTTATAAGAGAATGCAAGTCATTTTTATTCTTGTGTACACAATGGGTGGAGGCCAACTTTTTGTTGTATCAAAATTGTGTCCACTGTGGTTATGAATGCTCACAATCAGGTGACATGACATATGTAGTGAAAAGAAAGTGTTCTATTGTCGACAAAAGGATGAATTGATGCGGGCGTGCGTTATCCAAAAACAGTTTCTATTATTATTGGGTACATAAGACCTGTGGAACATCAATTGGAAAGTTCCTTTAGATGCGTATATTATTTGAGCAAGTATCCGAAGATACTTCCTCATTGAAAAAAACCTAGCGCTTGCTATGAAAACATTTACTGTCATACGTCCTCTCTGTCTGAAAAATGTAGAAGAACAAGGTAGCATCTTTTGCTTTACTTCTTCAGAACTTGGGCTTATGGTTAGTTCAGCAAATGCATATTCTTTTGCTGTTAGTTATAAAAACCTAGATCAGATGTGTGAAAGACGCCCCATGCCACCACTGTCGTGGCTCATCGTCTTGTTGAGCACCACCTTAATTCTCCTGGAAAATGCACTTGAAGTATTCCCTTTGTTTCTTTTTCAAGTATGCTATTTACAGTCATAACTATTTACCAAGCAAAGATCCAGAGTTCGATCCCGCCCGGTGGCGACCACAGCTACCCTCCGTGGATGGCGCAAGTGGAAGTAGCATCCTACGAAGAGTACTGCCCTGGAGTATGGGTTGGCTCCCCCGGGGAAAGAGCCAAATTGGAAACCATCACTGGTGACCTCCGGCAGGGCCTACCTTGATTCCGGCTTTTGTACCGTTTTTTTAGAGACACATATCCATGTATACATATACTATACATACATTTAAGTGAGTATGAATAATAATAAAAAAATGTTCTGCAATTTTCGAATAAGCTGTTATTTTTGGCAAGGATTTAGAATATTCCACTGCTTGCCATTTTTGACTATCGTTAAAATTGTCAAAAAGCTGATTTGGCAATTTTAACGATCGGCAATAATGGCAAACGGTGGAATATTCTAAATCCACAGTGGAAAATTCTAAATCCGTGCCAAAAATAACAGCTTACTCGAAAACTGCAGAAAAAAAACCAAATTTTTTAATTCACACTGTCTTATATGTACCACAAAGTTTTTGCTGCTTTCACCTTTTATCTTAAATTCTACTTATTGCTCAACTTCCTTTCTCACACAAAAGAGAAATAACAAGTAATCTTTCACATGTATTTCCAATTACATACATACATCTTTGTATGTACCTATATGTATGTATGTATCTTGAGCTTGATGTATGTATGACCACATTTGGCCGCTACTTTTACTATTGTAGTGTGTATGCAGATATTCCCGGGCTCATCTTTTTGAAATGAATTTGATAACCAACGTGTGCATCTTCTTTTCACCGCCAATACACACACACATGATGTCTAGTATGCGAACGCGTGTGATGCTATCGCGTAGGACTCACCATTAGATTCGACTGTCTCGCATGTCGCAGGGAATGGCTGATGAACTCTACGTCAACACCATGTCCCGGTACTCGGGGTTCCTGTACGGAACGTATGGGTCTGACTAATTGTAAGCTGAGCTTCTCTCAGAATCCCCACCCCGTCCATGGGAACATTCCAGAAGCTTCACGTCAACACCATGTAGTTCCCTGTTCCGGTATACAGTGTTCCACAGTGCGGAAAGTATGGGTCTAACAAAGCTGATTGTGAGCTTAGCGTTATCTCCGTCGTCGTCACGTTATGTGGTTCATGGAGAGAATTTATCAACGATGGAATTCGAGGAGGAGGAGACGGTGCCGCCAGACAACCCATGAACTGGAGAGAAAGAGAGTGAGACGCCGTTAGACTAGCATCCGAAAGAAACTAAATGTACATACGTTCAAATTGCTTCGTCCACCTTTTAATTCTCGCGTGCTAATTGAGCTGTCGTACAGTTCATTAATTGTGATAACCTTAGTCTTCCTGAAAATGTTTATTTTCATTTAAACTTTTTTTTTTAAAATCATAACGCATATCCCGCTTCGCAGATAACCAACACCATGCAATTTCGGACCCAGAAATGGCAGATTCAAATATTTAATTATACATAAGTGTGTAAAAATAGACGCCGATGACTACTCCATTTTGAGTACCTACTATATATCTACCTAAAAAATTATTGTAATTTATAGAGACGTGACTAGAAACGTCTGGAATATTCAGGGAAACTGTCTTTTTTCTTGCTAAATGAATGTGTATGAAGACAACATGAAACTCACGAGTCTGACAATGAGCTGAATAAAATTTGCCGTGGGAAAGACATCGTTCTAATATTTTCAGAGTATTTGCTCGTTTTTCACGAAGCCGTTTGCTGCTAATTATTTTGCGCAACCTAAAATAAAATATGCCGTGGGAAAGACATCTTTCTAATATTTTGAGAGTGTAGCCATTTGCTGCTGGTTATTTTACGCAACCCAGATCAGACGTGTTAACGACGTCACATGCAGCCGCTATCGTGGCTCATCGTCTTTTTGAGCAGCACAGCTATTCTGCTGAACACAACGCTCATCGCACTTCTGGCGCGTTTACGCCACCAGAAGCTTCATAGCTATGGCCTTTACCCATCCTTTGTCGTAATTATCGCGCAGATCGCAACGAATGACCTCGTCTTCTCGACTTCATCACTCGTCTTATTACAGCGGTGCGAGAAGCATCGGAAAAGAGCCAAAATGCCCATTGTAATGCGCCATTGTTATGCTAACAATAACAAAAAAAAACATTATATTTAAGCATTTTCTCCTCTAAAACTGGCGTCTGCTGCATCTTGGACGGAGTATGTGGTGTTATCTCTCCAATATTTTGCTTCATCTTACAAACCGCTCGTAATGCCTTATCATATCTGCTAGCTACCTCCTTTACCTACCGGTTGGTGTTCAAGGCTTTTAATTACATGGGCTGGTTTGCTGATCGTCTAGAAGATTGGGTAACTGCATCATTTTTTTTCTTTACAGAATAAATGAGATTATGACGAGAGATTAGAAATATGTTTCAGATACTACGTCCTTTGTCGTTCAGTGCCACGGATTCGGTGTGTCCTTTTGGTTGGTGCACTCATCGCTGCTCCTTCGCTCGCAAACGCAGTGCGTGGATGTGAGAGGAGGGGGGGGGGAGAAAAAAAACAAAGAAGCCTGCGACCTTCTAGTCATACCAAGTCCCCCAACAACATCCCATACAATCAATGGAACTCATCTAAAAACGAGAATGATATAAGAATATGATGTAATGAGTCCCTCCAATTCGGAATAATATCCGTCTCCTCTAGATCGCCACGTATTGCGAGCGAGTCGATGCCGTTGTGCGCAGTCGATTTCAGCAGGACTTTCCGAACATTACGCTAGGCACTGACACACTTATTGGTACTTTAGCAAATTACTTACTCTACAAACTTCTATTTTAAGATTAAAAAAAAATTTTACGATCCTTTTTTATCTTTTTTTTACTCTGCCCCGGACAGCGTGTGCTTGAATGATTCAGGCAAGTTTACTGACGCTGCGTTTCCGCTAACGAAGGCGGGCCTTTTCTACAACATGTTCGCGCCCCAACCGGCCGCCGTTGTCATTCTCGTCGCGCGTCATCTGACGCTTCGTCTGCTTGCGCGGCAACGCGTGGCCATGAGTCAATCGACGCATGCGGGACATCGACGCGTCATGCTGGTAGAAGAGTATTTATTGTGCACCATCTCACATAATATGTTCGAAATGACAGAGAGAAGAAAAGGTTGAAATGACAGCAAAAACATATGTATAGCTTATAGGCGCAATGTTAAGGCATGAGTATGTATGTATGTATGTATGTGGGTATCACCCTGATCTTCAACAGTGAGCGCTTTCTACGGAAACTAGATTGCTCATCGGGAAGAATATCAAAAGAATTCGAAAAAAGAAATTAGTTAACTTTTGTTTCTTTATCTGCCAATTCCATGATTGATATATCGATTGGTTACTCAATCAATAATCTTTCATTCTTTGTTCTCCTTTGATCTTTCCGTCAAACACCTCTTTGAGGTTCTCACACTGCACGCCCTCTCACCGATCGCATCCGTCACGTCCGGGCTAGTCTTCGTGCTCAACTACTTGCAAATCATGCCGAAGAATGCACCTCGCGAACTGCAGTTTCTGCCGGGGCTTGTTAGTTTAGTTCTACATCACTAAATCGCGCAGAAGAAAAGGAAAACAAATTAATTAATTTAAAAAAAAGAAGACCTTTTTTCTTCTTTTGGAAATTAGAGAATTGATAGCTAAAATTATGTGCATTTATAATATATATTATTAAAAGGAGTGTCAGCGAAAAAAATAAAGGTGGAAAATGGGAAGTGAATTTGAATTTGAATTTGAATATGCAAAACATTCTATTGACCACTCACACTCAGGCAGCCGAGTGCGTCTCGCCATTGAATGGACTCGTGACTCTGCTACTCTTCAAGCCGTTCCGAACGTGGGCACTACTTAATCATTATTCTTTCTTGGAAGGCGTTAAAGGATAAAAGAAAACTCAATTTTGAATTTGCGCCTTTTTACCTGACAAGATAGAGAAGCCGCATAGGAAATATTCTGGTTTTTGCAGATCGGTCATCCGCGTGCTTACTTTTGGGAAGGTGACGACTTTGAAGGTGACGTCAACACAACGAACTCAAAGTACACAATAGAGAGGAATGTATCACAATTTTTATAGGCAGCAAGTGCACCTGAACAAAGGCCTTTCTTGCTGGTGGTTGATGTACACACATGTATTATTATGTGTTGATGCGTTCAATCCTTTCGTATTTGCATACTACATATGCCACAGATATGAATCGGCTACAAAGCAAGGCTGTTTACACCTTAAATTCTTTTTATTGATCAACTTCCTTATTATTTCTTACTTTCTCACAGACAAAAGGAACAACAAGTAATTTTCACATGTATTTCTTATTACATTACATCTTTGTATGTATTGCACATATGTATGTATCTTGAACTTGATGTCCAATCGGATTTGGCCGTTGGCCTTTACAACTGTAGTATGCATGTCTTTTCTCCGCCAACGCGCATTATGTCTAGACACCCATTCTGTTTTCCGTGAGGATAAAGTTCGAATCGTTGATATGCGAGAGGAGAGGAGCATTTTATGGAGAAACGAATAAGAAATGCGAGCTAAATGCAACATAATACACATCTGCCGGGCTATTAATCTAAGAAGAAACGAAATTGAGCTCAACTTTTTTGTATGCACGTAGTTGTATGTAGTACCGGACAAGCAGGGAGGGATAACCATATGAGTCGATGGAAGTGCGCGGTTCTCTCACTCATCTGACTATGAGTAGCTGTAAGAAAGCGGTACCTTCGAACGGCGCAACGATCACCGAAGGCACGGGATTCGAACCCGGGACCACCTACTCATGGGTTGGCTGCTCTACCACTGAGCTACACCCCCTACGACCATGCGATCTATCTTAGGGCCTATTTTTTACAAGTCAGGTAGAGCACCGACCACGATCGCCAGGCAGAAAAGGCGAGACTATTCAAGCATGCTCTCTTTTGACAAGAGGATAAGAAGATGTCGTCAAAACTATAAAATTACAGAGCAATACACTAGGACGTTCTGGGTCTTTGTACCATAGACGGTTCGAACGACTCAGAGGGTTTCTCAAATGCATCCTCGCTAATAACTAACTACATTCCGAGAGAAGAGTGAAATATTTTAATATTAGCTTAATTATATGGAGCTGATGCTACTATTTAAAAAATCGATTACTACTAATTTCTTCTGATAAGATATTTCGGCTTTTGCCTTGAAAACATTCATTTTGAAAAATTTTTAAAGCTAATATTTTTATTTTATCATCATTATTTTATTGCCTCTCTCTATCTCTCTCGACGCTAACTAGCGGTTTTAATTGCTCAAATAAGTTAAAAGGAATTCCCATTGATTAACAATGACTCTGCCGCAGAAACGTCTGGTCATTTATATTTATCATCAGTTGCTTTATTTATGTCCCTCTATTATTTATTTTATTGATTGATTTATTATCTATTATTTACGTCAGATTATTTATTCATATGTCTTAGTTTCTCTTTATATGCCTCTTTAACGCGCTTATTCGAACTCCGCACAGATCGAAGAAGCGTCAAGTCTTACACGATATTACGTTTAATTGCAGAGGAAAAGCACCGGGTCCTTTCTCTGATTAATTCATTGAGCATACATTTCAAAACAGGCGAGTCATTCGCTTCATTTCGAGGCGAGGAAGCCTATTCCAGTTCAGGCGTTATATGTATGTGATATAAGTCTCCCGTAACAAAAATGGATTAACAATCTAGATCAATATTCTTACAATTAGTGGCACCCTTCAGTGAGTTTTCAAAGAGTTTTTATTTAGACTGGAATAGTTCAGAGGGCACTTGTGATCAAGGTGCATGCAGTTGCACGCTTCCTCTCCAATTATTGAATGAGCGTGCGACAGTGAGTCGCTCTATCTCTCTATCTCGTTGAGTTCTCTCTTTGAAGAGAAGGCCGCCAACTCCATCCCAAATTATAGTGCGATTTATGGCGCGAATTAGGGCGACGTCTATAAATCGTCGAACATTGGCATGCCTCGGAGCTGATTATTTCGCGCTAAATTTTATGGAATTATCATTAGTGAGAATCGATAGCAAAAATATATGTCATTCGCGAGAAAGAATCCGCGAACATATTGAGTGGACTGCAAGTAGATTAAAAATAAATTTAAAAAAAAGAAAATCAAACATCTTTAATTCGAATATTTTCAGAACACTTTGTTACACATTAGTCAGTGCGGAAAACTTTCAGTAAACATCCATCAGAATGGCAGGTTATGACCACAAGAAATCACCAAAATCACATCACATTCCTGATCATTGCCGCAGAAAAGCGCCATCTCAAAGCGCCTTGTCTTCGAATCTGCCTTTGATTATGCATCCCATGGCATGTGAGTTATTGGCACGAATTGTCCATGGCAGATACAAAAGGTTAAAGGATGTTTTTTTCCGGGAAAAAGGGAGAGAGAGATAGGGAGAGAGAGAAAAAGAGAGAGAGAGAGAGAGAGAGAGAGAGAGAGAGAAGGAAATAGAGCCCATTAATTTCGGCCATGGACACTTCCTGGTCAGAAAAGTACAGAAATGAAGCGAATGACTAGCTTTTTATGGGATGGAATGCACAAAGAATGATTCAAGGCAAGCGGCTGTGACCCGGTGCTTTTCTGCCGCGATCAACCGTGATATCGCGTGCAATTGCAAGCTTTTCGATCTCTGAACGATCTGGCGTTTAAGACTTCAAATTTCTTGACCACCGCAATATGAACAGTAATTCTTATTGTTAGAATGTAGCAAATTTCCTCGTTGTTAAAAATTCCTATTTACTATAATTCAAATACCGTATTTTCTCTATTAGTACCCCCCTTTATTAGAACCCCCCCTCTAATAGTACCCCCCTCTGATAAAGCTATTGAAAAATAGAACCCCTCCCTCTAGTAGAACCCCCCCTCCAATAGTGCCCCCCCTAACACCCTAATATCTAAGCTCGAGACGTACCTCGAATGGATCCTGGAGGCATGGGATGCTCTCTCCAATGAACTGATTGCAAATTCATTCAAAATGTGTGGTAAAATGGATATTCCAGTGCTGATTCCTATGAATTCGAGCTATGATTCTTCTTTTTTTGAGAAGAAAATGTTGTTATCAAACTTTTAGTGTCTCACATTGAAAAATAGAACCCCTCCCTCCAGTAGAACCCCTCCCTCTAATAGTGCCCCCCTCTCGCAAGGGTATTGAAAAATAGAACCCCCGGGGGTACTAATAGAGAAAATACGGTATTAACAATTAATAAGAATTAACATGTTCTTTCCAGGAAAAATTGTTTCGAAAAGTTTTATTTTGTCCTTTAATATTTTCATGAATATTTGTTTTGTCTCGTTGAGCACCTAAAACTCATTTTGGTGGGGGATTTTTATTGTACCACGTTTAATATATGAGCAAGTGCAGTGGAGAAAGAAAGAAAAAGATAAGAATGGTAATAAGAAGTTGGAGAAGAACACTGAAGCAGAGAGAGAGAGAGAGAGAGAGAGAGAGCTCTCACTCAAAATCGCATCTCCATGTTCTCGGAAACACAATCAGTGCGCACTGTGTGTGACAGCCCAAGCAGAGTCAGCGGCTCGCCGCCATAGAAGTCTAACAATATGTTTTAAGGAACGATAAGTTTTAAGGAAGGCCAAATTTTAAGGAAGCCAACTGAATACTTGTACTTAACTCTGCGCGCACGTGATTACATCCATGGGAGTCGCGCTGCGGTCGCAGCAGAAGCCCACGTGGCTATTCTCGCATCTAAGGCAGCTTAGAGTTAGGGCTTATTGTTAGGTTGTTAGACTAAGCCTAATGCATCAACTAACAATAAGGCAAATCTTCTAAGCCATTTGGCCGGCGTCCTATTTTGGAGCAGAAATACTTTGTGTTTATTAAATTGCATTCCTAATGCTAACGAGCTCCAAACAAGCATTGAAATCGCTTCATCTTCTTAAACTTTTATCACGGGCGCAACCCACTGGGCACGGATTATTCTTTTATAAAATTGAAAACAAAATACATAAAAACATACTAATTTAAATATTTGTAAACTAAACTGTTGACTTTTTTTGAACTCGCGCGATGTACAGTAGTCTGAAGTATTGATTTCAGTAACATAAATTTAAAAATAGTGACAATTATATTAATAAATTAAATTAATAGTATAAAAACTAAGATGAAGTGATGATAAAAAGAAGCCAATTAACATTTACCTGAAGCTTCACGGAGCTTAATGAATATTAATGAAGAGAAAGAGATAGCCGCTGATCAGTTCGAAAGCAATAAAATCGGAGATATCTTTGGAAGCTAAATTGAGATCGCGTAGATATATATTTTTTCTAATAAAAATATGTTTTTTTTTCAAACTTTTCAATGTGATTTTATTCAATGCTGATATTAATTAAATAAAAAAAAAACTGCGACGATCACGATTGGTTCTAGAATCGCACAAACGAGAGGCTATTTGCAATAAAAATGTCATGTATCCTGTGCACACCGTGCTCACGGCTCCCCAATAAAAGAAAAAATTCCATTATTTTGTTTATTTAAAAATAAAAAGTTTATTTGAGAACCTCGCCACTGCGAGAGCAAAACTCTCACTGATCTCTACGCGGCGAGGAAGCTTTAAATGTGCCGATTAAAATTCAGGTGAAACATATGAATTTAGAAAAAAATATATACCAAAATTTCCCTCTGTAGTTTAGCTATCTTTCCCTTTCCGCACTGTTACGCTCTCTTTCTCTCACATCCCTCTCACTCGCCTTCTCTCTGTTCTCTTTATAAGCATATTCTTATAAATTGTGAAAATTTGTCGAAAAGATGCTGACAGGCCCTTTTTACAGCTCAAATAAATTAAAATGAATCCCCGGGCGGGCGATTAACGATGGTAGAACCTTCATGGCGATTTTGGTCAATATTTCAATAATCGGTTGCTTTGTTTACATCTCTTTATTATTTACTTTTATTGATCGAATCAAAATTCGTTGTTTGCGCTTGATTGTCCCGAACGAGAAAGTGTAGGTGGAATGAGAGAGTGAGAGAGAAACCGAGAAAGAAACAGAGAAAAGAGAGAGATGGACTATGATCCGGATTAGTCGTTCTAACAATAAGGATATTTCATGGTCCTAGAACAAAAATGGATGTACAATCTGATACAATATTCTCTAGGGCGCACTCAAACTTGGTTTTTTTCTCTTTAGCTGGGAACAGTACGGGGCATCCATGAGGACGAAAGGAGCGAGATACGGCGCACGCGATAAGATGGTTCATCGCGGCAGGAAAGCATCATTCTTTGTGCATGTTTTCCATAAAAAGCGAGTGATTGGAAGCATCGTCGTGTTTTTTTTCTGGCCGAAAAGGGCATTCTGCCAGAAATTAATGGATATGTATGTAAGTTCGACGATTAATAGGCGGCACCGTAGTCGGCGCACTTTAAATCGCATAATCATTCAGAAGAATTCTGACGTGAGAGGCGGCCCCCGCTTTCTCCATGGCTGACTTCTCGGATGACAATGAACAAAAAAGTGAGATGCTTTGAAGAAGAATAAAGAGAAGTATAGAGAGAGGGAGCGCGAGAGAGAGAGAGAATTGTGAGACGAGAGAGAGGGAGAGTGATAAAGACAAATGAACAATTTTCAGGAGTCTAGGCAATTATGTAATTATGGTTTACGGAATAAATTAATAATTTACAACAAAAATATACGCGAAAAAATGCTACCGAGCGTTTGATTACGACAAATTATGTAAGAAGTGCCAATCCGAATTTGTAAGAAGTGAGTTACATGGGCTCTTGAAAATACTTCATGGACCAAAGACATTTGTCGATAAATCCGCCCCATATAGGATGTTGAACTGACATACGTTTCCAAAGTGAGAAAAACATTAATTGCCACGATTCATAAGTTATAAATAATTCTAATTATATTATGGCTTTCGTCATACAGTTAAGAAGTTCTCTCAAAGACGAAAAATGCTGGCCAAATGCTTCTAAGACGATAATGAATCACTGTATGATAATAAAAAAAAACCCGTCCACCCTTCCCGTCGTCTTACCTTGCTCGTGACGTCATCGCCGGGATCCTCTTATAAGCCTTTTGCGGTTTTTCTCCCGCCATCCGTAGAATGGCATTTACCTTTTCAATATGTGTCTAATAAGTCTTCTTCTCTTAACACACCCATGCATCTTGAAAAGGTAAATTTAAAAAAATATGTATGTAATTTGAATACTAAAAATGAAAAAGCTAATTACTTATTTAAAACAAAACGCCTACCGTGGAATAGATGAGATTGCGGACATTTAAGGATCCAAAACTCGCACTTGAATTCGCGCCTCTTTGACAAGGAAGAGAGAGAGAGAGAGAGAGCGCGAGATTTAGAGAGAAGCGACCACAATTACGGTTGTTTTCTCTTGCTCTTTCAAAGGAGAGATGCTGATTGAGAACAGCGAGCGAAGTCGATTGCTCATGGTCGGTAGCGAGGAAAGACAATGGTTAAAACATTAATAATAAAAATGCACAACTTTCATGTTTGAACAAGATAAATTAACGTATATGATTAGGACAGACTTGCCATCACGATCTATCAAAGGAAAGTTGTCTCGCGCAATATTGCGGTTCATAGCAGCAGAAAAGCACCGGGTCACAGAAGTCTGGTCTGAATAATTCTTATGTATGCATCCAATTGGTTTCCCTGCATTTCTGACCCGGATGTCAGAGATTAAAGAGAGAGAGAGAGAGAGAGAAAGAGAAAGAAAGAGAGAAAGAGAGAGAAAGAGAGAGAAAGAAATAAGCTATATATGAAAAATGGTAATGCATAAGAAGAGTTAGGAATAATTGTTCGAGACAACCTGAATCGTAGAAGCTGTCCAATCTCACAATAAGAAGTTTCATAGCCGAAGGAAAGTACCAAATGATATTAAATATTAAATATTAAAATAAAAACAATTTGTTGATTTCTTGTGAACAAGGATATATGTATGTAGGAATTTTAATAGAAGAGAGAGAGAATATAATAAAGAGAGAGAGAGAGAGAGAGAGAGAGAGAGATCACTGTGTGGAACTAAATGGAGCCCGCTAACCCAAAAAGGACTTATGAACACCAGAAGTAGACATACCGCATGCATAGTCATGCTTTTGGTAGGAAAGCTGGCATCATCGCAAAAAATACACAAATATGTATCTCTCTCTCAAGCTGCATATATTTCCCCGCTCTTCCCTCTCTTCATCGCTATCTTTATCCTTCTCTCTCTCAGTTTCATTCTCTAACTCTCCCTCTCCTGTTCTCCATTTAAGATTTGTCGAAGGTGAAAGATTTACCTCGCGCTGCTCACACTGTCATTGTCTTCATTACATAGATTTCTCGAGAAATCACAAAATAAGGAGGGGAAAGAGAGAGAGACAGAAAGAAAGAAAGAATGTGAGATACAGTGATAAATTGCTAGAAAATGATCTGGATTGAACAGAGAAGAAAAAAATTAAGCAAGCATTTAATAGAATACATAAACTGGTGATAAAAGTGGAATTGTATTTGCTGATCAAAGTAAGTATCAAGACGGTTTATATGTACATAAGTCTTCATGGCAATCATGAGGAATGAAGCAGTGGTAAATGATAGAAGAAAGACCGGTCATGTTATAGGTGGTCTTACTATTAGGAGAAAAAAATGCGGCGTGCAGTATGTATGTAGCAAGTAATTATTTCATAGTAAAGGGCAGAACAGCTTCAGATATTAACAGGAGAAGCGCCATTTCTCACCAAATATGGCGGTTCATCACCAACGAAAAGCGCCGGGTCGCGCCTTGTCTTTGAATCATTTTACCATTTTGAAGAGACGCTGAAAATTTGAGAAAATTATCAGTCAATTAATTCTGCTCCAGGAAAAACATTTGATATCTTATTGTTAATATTTTAACGCTCGATTAATACCCTTTAAAGAATTTTTTCAGACTTTTGTATCACTTAATCACACACATGCTCACTTCCTCTCTGTTTCAGAAAAAAGGCACGAATTTAAAATTGAGTTTTTGGCTATCTTAATTTTAATTTACTCCACGCCAATGACCAGCCGCCATCAGATCGAGCATCATGACACGGTTGAAGTTGTCGCCATGGAAGACGGCATAAAGAGTTGGCTCCTTCTCGTTGCCAGGAATCGAGGGTCTTCTAGGGAAAAAAATATATTTTTTTTAAATAGAATTAAATAAATATATGTATCAAACTTAAATAAATGAAAGAAAAATACATGAATTTGCATGGAATATAATCTTGATTAATTCTAATCGGATCGAGCGTAACCGAACGGCTAGATCTGTATCCATTGGATCGTGAACACAATTAATCGAGATGTATTTTTCATGCCAACTGGTAGGCTTGGATTGCTAACAAGGTCACTTTTTTTAAACTAAATAAATGGGATCTATAGGAAGAATTCAGATAAAAGCTAATTCTGATAGAAGAGAAATCATTAATGGAATATCTTCCAAAAAAACTGATTAAAGCCTTCTTGTGAATTTTGGAAGGAAGAATCAGTACCTGTAAAATATGCTTTAAAAATTTATAGTACATTTAGTGTACAATTAAATAAATTTGCCTAATTTAGTCTCGCCTTTTTCTTCACATTTTTTTATTCCCAGCCCAGTGGTTTACGCAGGCGATAAAAGCATAATAGGATGAAGCGATTTCAACAGACGCTGTAGTAATACTAAATATCCTAATTATGGATATTACTTTCGTCAGCCAGTCGTTGAGAAAAGCGCTCGAAAACAAAAGTCGCTGGGACAAGAACTACATTTATGTACCTAAGTCAATAATGACAGTAGATTCGAGGACGACCGAATAGTGGATAAATGCGTACAAAAGCGACTATCATTGACAAATAAGCATTAGGTAACAAATAGAGCATCAAAGTAAATGGAGTCTTTACTGTATGTGGCGCTCTACAAATGTCACTGTATGAGGCGCACTAGTTGTAAAAAAAAATCATAGAATAGCACCTTTCAACCAAAATACAAAAGATTCATAACTGTGAGAGGTTTACAACAAATCATTGTATGAGCCGCGCTAAAATAAATGTATATGGAATGCTAAGAATTGTCCACCTCTCAATCAATGTAAGAGTGATATATGAGGCATCACTGTATGTGACGAACCAAAAATTACTGTATGAGGCGCATTAAAGATCTGTCCACCTTTTCTGTCTCTAATTTTTCCTCTTTAACATATCTTTTTAACCGTTAATTACTTTTGTTCACACACCATCCAGCTAGGAAGCAATATCACATTAGTCTGGCGAATGATATGGTTGAATTACGACATGAAAACCAGCTGGTCGCAATATTCATGAAAGAGAAAGAAGGGGATAATAAAAATTATGTTTTTTTAATTATGAAATATTTTGATTTACACAAATATACTTTTTAAAGTTCCATGAATAATAATACTGAAATTTTCGGCTAAGCCGTCAATATTGTAAATGTATATGAAACGAATTGGTTTATGCATCTTTTAAGAAAAAAACAATGAAAAACTCGCACAACGCTGAAAAGAATGTAAGATTGTTAGGAAATCGTTTTTTTATTAACAAGTTTTAAAATTAAAATAATATTGTTGTCAAACTTAAAGGAGCCAAAACTCGTGCTTGAATTCATGCCTTCTTGCCTGATTGACAGACAAAAGGGCGGGAGAGCTAGTGCGATTTGAGAGACACGACTAGAATGGTCAGAAATATTGAAATAGATTACGACGAATGCTGAGTCAGAATAACGAGCGAAATCGATTGTTCATATGTAGTTGGAAACGAAGAAAGATAATGGTAAAACATTCATAATAAAAATTCACATATTTCACATTTGAACACAAATTAAATAATTTGATTCGGGTTTTATTGTCATTAACAGTTCTAAAAAAAAATTCCAATCAATGTTATTTATGATAAAGGATAATATTTCATGGTTCATTTATGTAACGGCGGATTTGAGGACTGTGCTGCCTATTTAATGGCAAGTACTTTACCTTCATTGTTTGCTCCGTGGTTTTGATGACCGTGAAATGTTTTGTCTTGCAAACAAAGTGGTTAGAATCGATAAAGTGCATTTTTTTTTTGCTGACCAGGGAACTACCAGAAACCCTATATTCCAAAAATTCTGATATTTTGCATATGGATAGAGCATGACATTCGATGATTCGGAATGAAAAAATTAGGACCCGAATCCCTCTAGAAAACTTTTTAAACCCATTTAAAGATGCCCGAAAATCTCGTTTTATCTGCGAAGTACCACGTTAACGAATGTTCGAACACTTAAAATATGAAACATTGGCGCAGTGGGTAGCGCTTCCGGCTACAATTTTTCGTTCGCAAGTTCAATGCCGCAGCGGGCGAAATTGTTTTGCTACTTTTATAAAAGGACTTTGAGGTTATTGAGTTATTTTATGTACTTTATATGGCTATCTATTTGAATACAGACATTGTGAAGTGCGAGGATCAAAATAAAACATTTGTTTTGGGCTGTATGCATGTGCGTGAATGTGCGTGCAGATGACTTCCGCAAGCGTGCATTCCCGCTCTCTGCCGTCTGGAATGGGGATCAAAACGGTTCTGCGAATGAACAGACCCTGTCACGCACTCTTGCATTCCGTGGAGAAAAGAAAATAAGGAGAGTTGTCGCTACACACACACCACACACACATACATATGTACATACGGTCCAGAACAAATATTTTTATTTGGATCCTCTCATTTCACAGAGTCTGTATAGCCATTGAACCTTCAGATTTTTTGTTCGCAAGTTCAATGCCCTTTCGGGCTAAAATCTTTTGCTAATTTTATAAAAGTTTTTGAGGTCATGGAGTTCTTTTCCGTACTTTCAACAGTTATCTAATTGAAAGCGGACTTTGCGAAAAAATTGTCTTGGGCTGTATATTATCTTTTTTCCGATCATGGATCATCGACTGATAGTAAAAATTTCTTTTTTAAAGAAATTAAACGATGGTCTTTATCCCGTCGGATCGGAAAGTAAAACGAAAAGGCGTTGGCCTATGCCTCCGTCAGCCTACCCTGTGGACACACAAACAAGCAATTTTTTAGGTTGATACTTCACAAAGTCCGTATTCAAATAGAAAACCACAAAAAGTATACAAAAGAACTCCACGACCTCAAAACCTTATATAAAATTAGCAAAAGACATTGGTCCCAATGGGGATTGAACTTGCGACTGAAAAATTGTATATTTATAGTATATTCTTTCTCTATTCTGCATGCTCGCTTATGTTGCGCTCTTTATTCTCGTAAAGCAATCTATTCCTTTTCCAATCGTTCTTCTATCGTGCGGTACTCATCCATTCCCCAAGATTACAGTGAAGATTCACGCGAACTTGATAGTTATTACTTTGATCATCAACTACAATTGGCGGCTGCGCGGCAATTTGAAATCTCACATATGTTTTCGGTCTCCTATAACAAAAAGCAATAGACTCGATTAATTTGTCGTAATTCACTTAGAAATTCGACAGAACAAAATAGGTTTCTAAAGAAAAATAAGTTATGAAGAAAACACAGTCGAATTATTTCATGTTGCTGGTGCCCACGAGGATGGACACTCATATCGGTCTTCTTCTTGCTGTTGAATAAGAGAAAAAAAAATCGTCGCAGGAGCTATCAAAATGCGGCGGACCTCAGCCAAACTCGAAAATGTCGTGCCAGCCTTTGTCTAGCTGTTTTAGGATGTGAACGGTAGCACCCGGTCCTGGTTTTCAAACTTTGTTAACGGAGTGCATACGACGGCAAATCTTCCATCGAAAGGGAAAATTGAGAAAAGGAGTGAGATAGATAGAGAATAAGAGAGATAAAGAGAGGACAGAGAGTGGAAAGAGGTAAGAGTGGTGAATTATAATTAGATAGCAAGAGAGAAGGGAGAGAGGGAGATAAGGATAGCGATGACGTCACATTTCCTACCTAAAGCATGACTGTGCATACGATATGTCGAAGTATGAATGCTTTCTCTCTCCCTCTCCATCTCTCTCATTCTCTCTCTCTCGCTTTCTCTCGATCACACTTTCTCTCTCTCTCTCTATCTCTCAACATGCCTATATCCTTTAATCTCCGAAAGGCATTTCGTGGAAAATAATGCACGCAGAAATGAAGTCAATAGCGATACAAGGCTTCTGTGATTCCGACACAAGCTGTGACCCGGTTTTCTGCCCCGATCAACCACCATAAACAATTAGATTTACCTCTTCCTCGACCCATCGGATCTCTCGATTGTTTATAACCATATCCTTGTTTTCATTAACCGTCTACCTATGCCATGGGCTACTTCCCCTACGCCTGGTGCTTATCGCAGCATAAACAGTAATATTTCGAATACGTTACCATGAAGTCATTTTAAATATCAAATATATTTAATACTTTGTATCATTTCACCATTATACAAGCCAAATTTGCTCGTTATGGTTAGCTATGCTTTTCGTGCCTTAAGTATTCTTGTTCGCTATACGCACACACTCATACATCTCTCTCTCTCGTTCTCTTTCTCTATCTCCTCTCTCTCTCTCGCTCTCTTTCTCTCGCTTGTCTCTTACTCTCGCTTTTTCTCGTTTTCTCTCTCTCTCTCTTTTTATTCAGCTGATGATCAATAAACGATAACAATTTTAAAGCAATTATGTAATTATGCAATTGTGGCAAAGTACATGACACAATATTTTACAGCAACAAAAATATATATATTAAAATAAAAATACAACATGCATTCGATTATCGTGCAAAATTGTGTAAGGCTATCTATCTGTGTCTTTCTGTCCATCTCTCTTTCTCCTTTTCTCTCTCTCTCTCTCTCTCACTCTCTAAATTTCTCGCTTGCACTCTCGGTTGATGGGATGCATGAACAAAGAATTATTCGGGCAAGCGGCACTGCTCCGCTGCTTTCCTGTTGCGATGAACCACCATATCAGGGTGAGACAGAGGTTCCCTGATGAATAACTCATTCGTTCTTTTTCTATAGCTCCCTTTCTCTTACAATCTTTCTCTCTCCCTCTATCGCACTCGCTATACTAACATTGCTTTTTTATTCATTGGTTGTATATACCATTTCTAATCATTCTCAAGCACTTATTTAATCCTGCATCTCTTTCCACAAGATTCTTATATCATTTCACCATTATCTTTATCTAACGGGCGGATTCCTAGCGAGTCATTCGCTTCATTTCTGTGCATTCCTGAGAATGGAGGCAGAGGTTAAAGGAAGTATCCAACGAAAGAAAACCGTATCTGATAAAATTACATTTCAAACTGTGTCTGCCTTGAATACCAGAAATTTGGTTCCTTTTAGTTTGAGGTAAATTTTTTAAATTGTAATATTTGGTAATTATTTAAAAAAAATTCCTAGTGGGAAAATAACTACACATTGTTCTCTGCACTGAACCAGTTGATCAATAGCTTTTTCGTTGAATAAATATGTATGCATTAAACAGTCTGCTTTATCTATATTTAGCAATAGAACTTGGCAAGCAGCCAACACTGTTAACGATTTCAGTTTATTATACGCCAGATATCACGGTTCGCTGCGTAACTCCATCGACATCCACGTCGACGCGAGTTGCTGTCGGCAGCGCCTTTGCACCTTGGCGGCGTTCCAGAATGGAGTATTGTAAGGGGGGGAGAGAAAGAGAGAGAGAGAGAGAGAGAGAGAGAGAGAGAGAAGGAGAGAGTGAGAGAGAAGTAGAGAGAGAACTAGCGAGCGAGAGAGAGAGAGAGAGGGAGAGAGAGAGAGAGAGAGCTAGGGAGAGAGAGAGAGAGCGAGAGCGAGGAAGAGAGAGAAAGTATAAAAATAGACGGCACAAGAGAGAGAGAAATCGAGACGATATTGTAGTTGAGAGAGGATACGTAGAAGCCGCACGGAAAGCCAATCGAAGCAACTGTTTTTCGTTTTCCTTTCTTTCGGTTGCCGACCGAAACTTGTAATTTTAGTTCAAAAGATTTACTTTTGAATTAAAATTAAAAGTTTACCTGCTTTGCTTTGTCTTAACTTTAACCTGGTCTATGTCTGTCAGAAGTCTTAAATTTAAAAATGTCTCAAAAAAATCAAATTGAAGAAAAATCAGCAAGTAATTACCATCAGCTTGTGAATTTTAAATGAGGAAATACGATGCCTATTATTTCTTAAAATAAAATAAGCAGTATATCTAGTACATGTTTAAATTTGTCTGCTTTCATGAACCCTTTCTTCACATTCCGTGCCCAGTGGTTTGCGCCCGGAATGAAAACATAAGAGGATGAAGCAATTTCAAAGGACGTTCGACGAAACGTCAATACTCGTCATAGGCCGACTAATTGTAACAGAACATTTTTTCTCCCTCTTTCTTTTTCTCGTAATGTTCCAGTGGAAAGAAAATAATTTTGAGGGCGTCACAGAGAATTTTGGGCCCACATTTTAATCCATTTTTGTAATGGGACGCCAACATTTCTTTAGAAATTCTAATCGTGAAGAGAACCCATTTCCCTCGCTCTTGTTCTCTCTCTCTCTCTCTCTCTCTCTCTTCCTTCTTCAGTTAAAATTCTTTTCTTATTTAATCTCTGACATCTTGCAGGATTATTTATATATATATATATGTAAATTAGTATATCAATTCATAAAATATCACCAATATGTTTTCTGTGTGTGATCAGAAATGCACAGAAACGAAACGAAGATAATGCATACACAAGAATTATTCAGTCCAGACGTTTGTGACCCGGTGGTTTTCTGCCGCGATGAAACGTAATATCGCGTGAGCCCTTCGATAGATACAAGTAATTTAATTTATTTTTTGTTCAAACGAGAAATTTGTGTATTTTTATTATTGTTTTTACCATTATCTTTCCTCTCTGCCAACCATGAGCAATTGACTTCGCTCGCTGTTCTCAATCAGCATCTCTCCTTTGAAAGAGCAAGAGAAATACAACCGAAATCTATTTGAATGTTTTTGTGGTCGCTTCTCGCAAAATTTCAGGCTCTCTCTCTCCCTTGGCAAAAAGGTGCAAATTCAAATACACACAAAGAAGAATGTTCGTCTGAGCAGGACATTCAAGCGGAACATTAATGCTATCAATCGCTTCCGGAACATTAATCACTCGCTGAGCAGGACATTCAGATGTTCCGCTGAGCGGATCACCAATGTCCTGCGGCAATGTAGTGCTGAGCAGGACATTCCCCGCTCGCTTCTCGCTAGCATAGGGGGGGGGGCGCCTCCCCATCATTCTGTTTGCGTGCTCTCTCTCTCTCTCTCTCTCTCTCTCTCTTCTCTCTCTTCTCTTTCTCTCTCTCTCTCTCTCTCTCTCTCTGCTATGTGGGATCTCAAACACGACCCACAAACTAGCCAGTTAATCGTCTTTTGCAGCTATTATTGTCGTTTTCGCTATAAAACAGTTTAAATTGTAGGTAAAACGTGAGAACAAAAACTGCAAAACTTGAAAACTGGCTAACTTGGTTTGTAGAGTGGTGTTGGTGCCGTCGTCGTTGTATCTGGAATTAGAACTGAGAATTTTGCTCCCGCCCGGACCCGAACCACCACCCCGCGCACCCCGCACCCAAGCCACTACCACCACACTAAGCGCTCCCGCGATCTGAATGTTGAAGAACTTATCCAGAAGAAAAGGGCGGCGCCCATGGAGAACGTTGAGAAGAGAATGGAGAGAGAGAGAGACAGAAAGAGGAAAGAGACAGAGTAAAAGAGAGAGAGAAAGGGAGAGAGAGAGAGAAAACTCTACGAACTCGGTCTCTCCATCTGTGATAATTTTGCTTAGAGCCAAAAGGTTTTTTTTCGAGAGTTTTACTGCTCAACGTGTCTTATGTTGCGTCTCTCTCTATCTTACATTGTTCTACAGAAAAAGGCGGTTCTTTTGAGCTATTTAATGTTGTGTAAAAGTAGTTCTGGATCTCATCCGAGGTCTGAGAACAAATATGTGAACACTGTTCGTGATGTCAGGAGTTGGCCGTGTGCCTCGCTCTGTGCGTATACTTGTAAGTGTAATCAAAACGCTCAACGTTACTTATCCGCATCTCTCTGTACCTCATTAGAACTGCCTTTCTGTGTAGAATCTAATGGCATAGAGAGAGTGACCTTTCCGTCTCTTTATAGCGTTCTCAGCGTCTCTTTATATCGTTCACAGCTGCTTCTGCACGCATATGCGCATAGACAGGCAGCACCTGTGGAGAGAGAGAGAGAGAGAGAGTGAGAGTGAAAGAGAGAAAGAGAGAGAAGAAAGGGAGAGAGAGAGAGAGAGGGGGAGAGAACAAGAGAAAGTAAACAGAGTGCATTGCTTCTGCTTCTGCAAGCTGCAGCATATAGACAGGCAATTTAGCGGACCGTAAAATTGGTTTTCGACCGTCACTAATTTCGACGGATACTGCTTATTGCACTTAAAAAATTTAAAACTTTTGAAATTCTTTTTCTCGTTAGCGTGGTATTTGTCTAATGCTTTTATGGTGTTCGCTCGTTTATTAATGTTCTTGTGGAATATTAGTTATATCTCAGTGCTTCAGGTCGGGTTGCTCCTTCATCCACACACGCCACACCACCTCGATTTCTTCCTGCTTTTAGATTCAAGGTTATCTTGACTCTTTTTGTCATTCTTTACTTTATTTTTTTGATTTCCCCTGTTATTTTCGTTCATCGGCTTAAACTTATTTCTTTATATCTTTTTCGGATGTTGTTAATATAATACTCGGTCATTTCAGTGCTTTTTGCCTCCGCGCCACCGAATTGCTGCCCGGAACTTTGGCGCTAGCAGCTGTTTCAGGTTTCATTTTTGGATATGTTTTATTCTGAAATTTATACAATTCTTACTAAGGGGTAGTTGGGGGAAGGTTTAATCTAGTTTATCGTAAAATTTATGTCATATCTTTTATATTTTCGCTTTTGTTATTCCAGCGGTGGCGCCAATGTTTTGGCGCCATAAATGGAAATAACAAAAGCGAAACTTTGCACGCTAACGTTTCTCGCCTTTAAGCTTGTCTTTTTCTTTCTTTATTTTTTCAGAATGTTTTCAGGGTTGTGTTTTGTTTGAGTTTTTTCTTGATAACTAGAGTTTGTTTTCTTTCAGTTTGAAGTGGATTCTCAGCGAACGGTGCTAAGCCCTTCAACGAATTTGTCTTTTCAACAGCTTCGCGGTGAGCGGTGAGTGAAGTCATTTACTATAATGTAAGAAATAGTAATGAATCTCAATAATGCGATAATTTTCGCCATCCAAGTTTGCGAGCGAGAAGTTGCTCACGCAGAAATTGAAACTCAGTCTCGAACGATGTGATTATTAAACGAGTCCTTTGATCTTCAGATATTGTTTCTTTTTCTTGATCATATAGATACTGTTTTGCGCATTTGCAGATTCTTTACATGTGCAAGATAGGGCACATTTGATGTGTACTTAAATTAGTAAAGACCATTATTTTAAAGATGAGAAGCACTGAAAATTTATTAGAGTGCCCACATATGCGTATCTCCGAGTAAATATGATGATTTTTTTGAAACAGTATTGAGTCAATTGTTGCATTCATAGCTGGCCTGGCCGGCCTCGAACATTTCAGGGCCATAAAATTTGGAACACGGTCTTAAAATCATTTCCCATGAAATTAGCTATCACTCCTTTAAAATCGAACATACATGGCGGTCTAACTATTGTGCTGCCGGACCCTAAGAATTTGGGCCGGCCGGGCCGCGCCGTTACCGGCTTTGCTTTTCCAGAACTGATGATATATATTCTGCATTTTAGAGGTTTTTTTTATTACTAGAGTTTGTTTTCTTTCAGCTAGAAGTCTATTCTCAGCGACGGGTTCCTGTACCGTCCCTGCAACGAAGCTCTTCTCTTCAACAAATTCGAGGTGAGCGTTGAGTGAAGTCATTTTTTTTGTTTGCAGACAGTTTACTAGTGCAATATCGGGCACATTTAATATGTTGTTAAGGATATAATGTATCTATTTTAAGCTGACAAATACTGAATCTTGTTTGGAGTGCCCAATATATGCGTTTTTCCGGGTAAAAATGATTTTAAAAAAAAAAAAGTTTTGAATCAGGGCTGGTTTCGGCCCGGCCGGTCACGAAAATTTCAGAGCCAATGGATTGTGGTCACGTCCTGTAATTCCCTATTTGTTCCATGAAATGAAAAGCGAATTGAAACTTGCCGATGTGACGGAACAATGAAAATGATCAACTTTAAACCTTACTGTGTATTAGTTATCTTCGAACTAATTTTTTTTCCGAGCACCATTTTTTTCAAATCGGGCTCACAGGTCGGCCCAACTATTTTGCTCGGAACATAAATTTTTACAAAATATCAATGAGATTAATGTTTTAAGGCTTCTATGTGAACTAAAAGTTATCAGCGGGTCCAGAAAAAAAGAGTTTCCTGAACTGATGATATATGTGCTGCACTTAAGAAGATCTATAAAAAAAGAGGTCGTCAGAGTTTACCCAACCCTGTGAGCCTACTTCTTGGGGTTGTTTAGATGCGTTGCGAAGTCGAGGGATGCGACTTCGAGTACAATGATGCGGATGTGCATTTGAGGCACTTCGCAGTCGTGCATCGCGGTGACAAGAGCTTGCTGTACAGATGCCACCGCTGCGATATCAGACAGATCTTCACTTTACGCTATAATTATTTGAAGCATCTGCGGACGTATCATAACGATGGTAATAATCCTTGAACTAGTGTTGTTCTTCAGTGTTGTACTCCTTTTTTCAGAGCTTGTTCGAGCGCCACAAGTCTTAGAGGACATCGAAGACGTACAAGACGATCTGGAAATGGAAGACGCATCCATCGAGAGGATGGACGACGTTGAACAAGTCGAAGTCGACGACATTGAGTGTGCCGAGGACAACGAAGACGACCCTGCGGGACTAGCGACCCGGTTGGAATCGACCATTCTGGCGCTCTCCGCAGCTCCTTCAATGCGCGAAACGGACGTTGACACCGTCGTCGACACTCTTATTGAAGTGTTGTCATGTTCAAGAGAAATGAAGGAGGAGGACTGGAAGGAAGCCGTCACACGCGTTAAAAGGCTGAGAACTGCTCACAGTAGGAAGGCCTTCCTGCAGCAGGAGTGTGGATACGTGTCAGTTGTGGAACGGCGCATGGGCAGCTACACGGACGTCCTCAGGCGTCGAGACGGAACGCAGGAAAGAGTGGACCGCGATTGCTCCTTCTACACTTGCGACTTGCGCGAGTCGATTGCTGCAGCGCTGGATCATCCGGACGTCCAGCGATACTTGCGTCTTCAGCCATCTGAATCTGTTGGCACTGCAGTGCCGATTGATGGCGAGAGGCACAGGAAAGCAGCGGAAGCTGCTGGCGACAAGCAGCTCCTACCACTGATCGTTTACTGGGATGATGTAGCTCCAGCGAGTAGTCTGCGCCAGACGTCCACGATCCACTCCGTCACCTGTGTCTACGTCTCGCTGGCCGGTCTTCCAGCGACCATCTCATCCACGCAGAGATTCAAGTAAGTGCACTTCTCTTCTGTGTGATCTGTCTCCTTTTGTTTACTAATTCCGAAATAAACAACTTGTTTGTTAAGGTATCTCTACGCCATTGGCAATGCGCGCGACAACCGTGCATTCTCGTTCCGTCCGCTTCTCGAGCAGCTAAAGGTGTGATATAGAGTAACTTTTTTTGTAAAAGTAACTCAACACTAGGACTTGCCTTCAGATGGAATTGAATCAACTCAGCGAATCTGGAGTCAAGATCAATTGGAAGGGCGTGATGAAGACGTTCTTCCCATACTTACTGACGTTCGCTGCTGACAATCTGGGACATAACGAGGCTAGACAGATACAGGTAGGAATTACCTTATAATGCTTAAGCTACTTACAGGTGTATCATTTTTGTAGGCGTCGTTCTCTCGCGGGCAACCCTGCCGCTTTTGCACCTTGAAGGTCGCTTTTTTTGGAACGGCTACGAGCGAAGCGCAGTGCCCGCTCCGAGACCTTGACTGGTTTGTTCTTTTCTATAAGCTGGTAGAATGTTTGTTCTTGTTGTCAATCGCTGTTTTGTACTGCATAAGCGTTCTTTTAAGGTACCGGAATTGCCAGCCAGGACAAGACGGAGTGGTAGGAGTCACGCCACTGAACGACATCGACTTCTACCACGTCGCTCTCGATCCTCATATCGACATTGCACATGACGTTAGTTCAAAATTACCCACTCTTTCACAAAAAAAGTTGCACTGTTTCAGACTTACGAGGGCGAGGGAAGGCGTCTCGTTGGCATCTTCGTGAGAAGTCTTCTGCGTGCCGGCCGCACCTTGGACGACATCAATGTAAGGGTCGCCTCGTTCGCGTTGGGGCCCAACGACAGCCCGAGCAAGCCGGCTGACATCCCCGCCGGAGTTGTCAAAGGCGAATCTGCTGGCGGTCAAAAGGCATGCCAGACGCAACTTCTTCTCCGCTTGCTCCCATTTCTGTTCCCCCTTTTCACCATCCAAGAAGAACCAATTCGCCGCCTCGTCGCCACATTCCACGAGTTTTTGATGATCGCTCAAATGCCATCTCTCACCGTCGGAGATGTTGACCAGATGGAGAGAGTCGTGGAGAGTTACGTCAAGCAGGCTTTTGAAGTCGTCGAGCACGACGTCCCGCCAACGACAGCGGCGGGAGCGCGAGCGTCGAACCCCACGTTCAAAACGCACGTCCTCGTACACTATCCCCGGGCCGCGCGCGTGCTTGGTCCGCCGGCGCTTCTCTCCACTCTCCCATACGAACAACTCCACGCCGAAATCAAACGACGCTCCTATATGAGCCGAAACTTCCGCAATGTCCCCTTCTCCATGAGCATGCATGTCCAGCGGACTCTCTGGCTGAAGCGCCGACAACCGTGGGCAGAGACAACTGCTAATGGAATGCGAACCATCAACCGGGAGGCCTTCACACGAATTCTTGCTTCACGCTTCAACGCCGCATCTGTCACTGTTGCAACTTCACTGGACCGCTTCGGCACGCGATATCGCAACGGGGATGTCGTCGTTCTTCGCGGGAGTGGAAGAGACTTCTTTCTCGGCCTCATCGAACATATCGTCTCGGTGAATGCGGAATGGCAGTTAGTTGTGACCGTTTCTTCGAACCCCGCTCAGGACCGAGATCGGCTCGCCCTCCGCTTCCAATGGACTGACAGGATCGCGGTTGCTCGATTCGATGACCTGTTGGATCCGATGCCACTGGATGCATACAAGAACGGCGGGGATATGTGCGTTATGCTCAGGCACTCCGTTCTCCACCATTGGTGAGCTTGTTGTTAATGTTTTTTTTGTTGTATTTTTGATGCGACATTGATTATGCTTCATATGTTTCAAAAGTGTCAGCCTTTTGCCTTTGTGAACAATAGCATAAAAAGGTGTTATATTCGTTTGGCCTTATCAGTCGCGTCAAAGAATACAAAAAAAAATCTGAATTTACATTAGTTCACACTGATAACAAGGGCCATGATCCTTTTATTTTCAGATGAAGCTGATTGTGCGATTGGAGAGTTGCGGCGAATCGAATGTCATATTCGAAGATGACATTTCAACTCTCACGACCATGACCGACTTGCGTGCTTTTTCGCTCACTCTTGTGGACGACTTTCCCGGCTTCGACAACATGGATGTGTTCATGCACACAATGGCCGGCCCTTTGAGGCCGAAGGGCGAGCGACTGGTGCAGGGAAACTCGTACGAGGTGTTCATAACGAAATCACCAGAGGTTTGAATTTAGATTATCCATTTATATATTTTTTACGCACATTATGTTTCTATTTGAATTTCCTTAATGAATCTAATTTTCAATTTAACAAGTAAACGTGCATAAATTAAATCTACATATTTATAAATCACATTATTTATTTTCCCTGCAGAATGAGCAGCTCTACATGGATGACGTTGGATTGAACAGTGCAGGATATCATGAACCGGGTATGGCTGATTATGAATAATTTTGATGTTTTTTAAGTGAATTTATTCTTTTTTTCTAATAGAAATATTTAGATTCGTAATGTCAATTCACCTTGTCAATCAAAGCATTTTTTTTATCATATCTAACTTTAGAGATGTCACGGAAGCGGAAGCATGAGCCTCTCGAATCCATCAGTCTTCAGATCAAGAGACAACCACCATCAGGTGTGATATAGATTCTTAGAGTATTATCAGGAAAAAGTTTTAATTGACACTAGAAAATTAACCTTCACTTATATAAGTTTTCCAGAAGAACACTCGGACACTGAGGAGGCGCCAGCGAGGCCTGCTTGGATGGATACGGTAGCTACAGGAAAAGGTAGGTAATTATATCATTCGTGTTTTCAAACTTCCTCGATTAATCAATTTAGGTGAACCACGAGCTAAGACCTTGGAAGATACCGTGCAGCAGAAAGATGTAGGCGCTCGTCCCATTCTTGGTTGGAAATTCCTTGGTATATTTTTCCTAACATATTTTTCAATACAGTTCGCAGTTTTGGTCAATAACTCTTCCTTTTTTTAGATACGCGCTCATTCTCTCTCAACTCAAAGTTGGCGGCAGTGAAGCTCAGCGAAGTCCTGTGCGACAAGAAAGGACGCGAAGTGATGAGGAGGCTGGAGACCGACGACTCGTACTGCCTTACCGCAGTAAAGGAGGATCGCTGCTTGGTCAAAAGGATTCTTGCGGAATATCTTCTCAACTCTTGCAACGAGTTGGCTCTACTTCAAATCCCATTGTCCCACTTTCCTGCTAATTTTGCCCTTCAAAAACAAATGATTTTTATTATATAACTGAGAAGTGAATCTCTTCTCTATATATTGTTCTTTTTCTAGACCATTTCGACCCGATATAAAGGAGACAAGGGAATTCGTCCGCAGAATATTCGAGCCGTATCCCTCTGTTGATGTGGTACGTTTGTCTTTGGTTGTAGATTAAGTTTAAAAGTAAGATATCCCTAAACTTAGAGTAACCATACTGGAAAATACAAATTCGATCGGAAAAATACGGTACCGAAGAGAGTTTATTTTGTTCAGATTCTGTTTATTTAGTGCTGTTTTATCGGCCGTCGAACAGCGTGTCTGGAGCAGCACATTCGACAGGTGCAGCAGCGACTCAAGACGCGTGCATTGTACGAGCCGCGCAACTACACGAGACATTGCAAGCTTGGCAGTGACGGATGCATTGCAGAGACCGCATGTGAATTGCTTGTTCGTTTAATTTTAATTTTTTTCCTAAGGAGTAATGAAAGAGTGTCTAGAAAATGAGTTATTACTTTTCCATATTTAGCAAGTGAACACACTGCCCATGTTCTCTGCAGAACACTTGGATGTTCTCGAGAAAACAAGGTTTCTTTAAGATTGTTTTTGTTAAGTCATGTCCAAACAATCTAATAATGCCTAACATCGAGAATGAAATTTTTAATCTAGGATTGCACGACTGATCTTCTGCAAAGCGAATAGGCCTTCATTAGCGTTCGAACGGTATAATGTGCTCACGAATGGCCAAGTGGTGGGTTTCAAGTTTGTATTCAATCGTTCTTTTCATGCGAATGCTATTTTGAGGACAGTAATCTCTTAGGTTTTGCAAATTACAAAAAATGTATATCTTAAGATACAAAATTTATAATTAACTTTAAAGTTCATAATCATAGTTACGATTTACTTAAAAATTTCAATCCTGTATCCATTTCAATATAGATAAAAAAAACTTCATATTTGAAATATCTTTTTTGTTCAGCTACTCGAAGACTTCTGCGCCAAGTTCAGTGTCTCGTCGGATTATTTCCCCCAGCTATGGCTTCAGAGAATCCTGCCGGCCGTAGCAGAGCTATCTGATCGACGGCTCCCTCCCGAATAGAAGGAAAGGATTGAAGGATCCATCTTCTTCGCGGAGAATTCCCCGGGTACTAAATGTCATTTCTTACACTTTTATTTTCATGATTTTTTTGTGTATAGCGACTCTTTGTAGTATTAATCCGTTTTTAAACTGACGAATGCTTCAGACAGGCGCAGCTTCATCGGTCTGCTGAAGCTAATGTCCTTGTTCTCCAAGTCGAAGCACAAGGATCTGTCGCGGTACACGTCGGTTCGAATGTCCTTCTCTGCAGGACATCCAAAAAAACATTCAACATTAGAATTGAATGTTACGAACATTCTTTTTTGTGTGTACGAGTGTTGGCTACTTTAATGTCCGCAATCTCATTTATTGCACGGTTGACGTTTTATTTTAAAAAAATAATTAGCTTTTTAATTGTTAGTCTTCAAATTACATATCTTTTCATATGCCTCATCAAGGTGCATGAGTGTGTTAAAAGACGAAAAGTTGGCAGACATATATTGAAAAGGTAAATGCCATTCTAACGAAGGACTCTTCGTGATTAGACAGTGTGGAATACTTTCATTAAAGATACATAGTGGTGACAGGTCACAGATGACAAGGATCATCTGAACATCACATCGGTATTACTATTCATTGCCGCAGAAAAGTGCTGTGTCAAAGCGCCTTCTCTTCGAATCTGCTTTTGAGTATGCATCCCATAGCCAGTGAGTTCTTCGTTTCATGTCTATGTCTGACTAGGAAATGTCCTTGGAAAATATTAAGGGATGTAGGAATTTTGAGCAAGATAAAGGGAAAGGGCGAGAAAGAAAGAGAGAGAGAGAGAAAAAGAGAGAGAGAGAGAAAGAGAGAGAGAGAAAGAAAGAGAATAGCGATGAGGTCACATTTCCTGCTAAAATGTATGTACATAAGCATATTGCAGCGCACCTCTCTCTTTCTCTCTCTCCATTTCTCTCGGTCAAAATTCCTATTCTCTGTCAAAGATAAGATTCAAACGCAAGCGGGTGCGACACGGTGATTTTATGCCGAGATGAACCGCCAAACCGCGTGCGATTTTTCGCTTAAGTTGCTTTGTTGCGTGCTTCTTTGATAATTCTACACAAATAATGCATACTTTATAGCTCCACTGCACGCTCATATATTAAACGGGGTTATATGTACAGTGTCCTTTCTAAATATATACCAGACCATCATTCGCAAGCAGTTGTCTATATGTTACAGTAAAACGAGATCTTAGGGAACGGAAGTGCATATATGTACTTCCGTGTACCCAAGATCCCGTACCACTGTAACATAAAAGTTACATACATGTTTAGAATGCACTCGCACTATGTGTATGTTTTTGATCGAAGAAATGAAGTTCATATTACAAAAAATATAGAACGCATTATGTAGATAAGAATTAGATTAAATACTTAATCCTATCATATCACTGCGCCGATGGATTTCCTTACAATTTGTCCTCTTATTATACGACCGCATCTAATACTGCTTGATACTTTGATCTCATAAATGGGTTTGATGACGCATTTTTTGTTTGCACAAAATCCGTTTTCCTATCAACAATTTATCGTTCACTCCGTTTTTTTTACAATACTGTTGCGGAATAAAGAAAGACGCATTTACATAAGGGGGTCATTAAGAATTTTATACCCAGATTTTTGATCCATTTTAGTTACATTACACCAAATCTGCTGCTTTTGATGAAAAAAATTGAGTTTAGATTGCATTATATGTATATATATATATATAATATTAATTAATAATTTTCACATGAAAACATACCGGTGCTACATATATTGCGAACGCATCAACTTGTTTTGCTCACATTTCACCGTTCATCAGCTTTATTATCCTTTCTTTTTTTCTTAATCTCTTAATCTCTTTACCTATCTACATATCTCTCTTTCTTTCGTTCGGCCTCCCGTTATTGAGGAAAAAACAGAACAAAACAGATTCAAATGCAAGCTTGAGTGAGTAGGCGCATTTCTGCAGCGAAGAACTGTCTTATTTGAGGTGATTCGTTTAAGTGATCACTCGTTCGCCTGTCCGATCTATCCACTTCCTCCACTGCTTCATTTACAAAAAAAAAACAATTAAACATTGTCTTTTTTATTAACCATACCCTCTATCCCACTTTTACCATTATCGTTTGCGTGCTGTTCTCTTCTCTTTTGCATACACTTGGGTTCCCGAAGACCCCGATTAATGAGAAAAATAAACTTAAAAAGTTAAATAGCTCTGTTAGAATACATCCAATGGCGCTCTATGTTTGTCTGCTTTAGATGGAAGAAATGATCACAACGTTCACATTAAATAAGTATATCTAGAAATCTTCACCGTAATTTTTATCGGATTCCCTTCGCAATGTCCTATTACATTGCGAGCGCATCTGATACTGATTGATCTTATAAACAATTTTGAGGTCACATTTTTCGTGTGCAGAGAACGTGTTCATATCAGGAATCTATTGTTCGCACCTCGTTTCTCGGTTCTGATCCAGACTAAAGAAAAGCAAATTTAAGGGCGTTACAAAGAAATTTCTTTGACGATTTAATTGTGGTGCATTTTAGTTGTATAACGCCAAAGGTTCCATAGAACGATTAGTCTGGAACAGAGCTCATTTCTCTCTCTTTCTCCCTCTCTCTCTCTCTTCTGTGTTAAAATTACCATATCCTTTAATCTGAGCCAAGGATACTTCCTGGTCAGTAATGCCCAGCAATGTAGCCAATGCCTCGCTTCGTATGGGATGTCATGCACAAAGAATGATTCAAGGCAAGCGGCTGTGACTCTCTCTCACTCTCACTCTCTACCTATGTATTCCTCTCTCACAGAGAACTGTGAGAGGTAGAGAAAGAAAGAGAGAGAGAGAGAGAGAGAGAGAGAGAGAGGGAGAAAGATAGAGTGAAAGAGATTGAGGCGTATGGAAATACAGACTGGTTGGTAGAAATAGAGAGAGAGGGAGAGAGAGAGAGGGGAGATTTATATATATTTTTTGCGATGACGGCACCTTTACTACCAACAGCAAGAAAAGACAACAGGTAAAGAGGGAGACATAGAGAGAGAGTAAGAGAAAGACGTGATGCAAAGTATGAGCACCACTTGAACAGTGCCCAAGCACAAGATGAACTTTTGCATAATAAATCTTGTTTTATTAATACAACTAGACAAATAAAGAAATTAATTCTAAATCAGTAAGTAGTAAAAATGCGAGCATTTTCATACGCCGTATTTCCTCTTATTGAGCATCCAACCTCCAAAAAAAAGAACAGCTCCTTATAATAGTCGCTCAGCAAAAAAGTTATTGAAGATTTCTACCTACTCCCTCTTATTGTGCCTCTCATGGCGAAGTTGCTCTATTAGACGAATACAGAGTAAATTAGCGGTCTTCCAGGCGATGGCCGAGCGTCCATTATAGAGCACAACTTTGTTCAAATAAAAGTGTCAACATTTTTTTTCTTATATTCTTTTCTAAAAGTTATATTTCATTTTTTACATGGACGTCTCAGCAATAACATATTTGTGCAGCGAATGATATAGCGGATAAGAACATGAAAATCAGCATGTCGGAATATGCATATGAGGCATGAAGAAAAAGTGTTTTTATTTCGTTGGTATTTTGGCATATTTTTATGCGTTTAACGCCTTGTGTCTGCCGAGCTGCGGCCATGTCATATAGAGAGAGAGAGAGAGAGAGCTAGACAGAGGAGCAGAAAGATAGAGAGAAAGAGAGAGAAGGATGACCTTATACTTTATTTCGTGTGTGTGAAAATGATAAAAGTGGAGAGGGATAAGAAGGCTAACAATGAGGAATATATCTCGAATTCAGCGGAGCGACAGAAAAAAGAAAGCGAGAAAGCGCGAAGATAAGTGATTGTGAGTATCATCGGGGCTCTACTAAATGAAGAAATTTTGAGCGGTAGACCCCGCTTTCTCTGTCGAGTTTGGCAGATGAATTTTTGAATGGCAACGACAAAAAAAATGAGATGCTGTGAAGAAGCTTTCTTACTCACTTCCTCTCTGCCATCTTTGCAAGCATCGTGATATGTACGAAAATCTGTCGAAAAGGGATGCCGGTGGTTTCGATTGTTTAAATAAACTGAAATAAATTCCTGAGTTATCAACGATGATCATGTCATCCTGAGTATTCCAAACATCATTCTTTACTTGCAATCAGATAATTTATTTACATCTCTCTATTGTTAACATTTATTAGTTGAATTATAAATAATTATCTACCTCAGATTATTTATTTATTTATGATATTAGATTATTTATTCACGTTTTTCCATCTGAAAATTTCTATGGAAAATTTCGTTGATGTATTTATGTGAACATAGTTCGCAGAAATATGTATGTATGTAATTTTCCATTGAAATTTTCAGATGGAAAAACGTGAATAAATAAGCTTTTACTATAATACGTAACAATAATATGTGCATGTTTTTTGACAAGGGAATAAAAAAGTGTTGGAATTTTGTCATTTTCTCATTTGTCTTTATTTTTTAAATTAAATGAATAATAATAAAAGAAATTATTTAAAAAAATACATTGTCGGCTTGAAATCGACAAGAAAGATCAGGAAAACAAATTCTTTTTGACGCCCTTAAAACTGTTTCCCTTTTGTCTGGAATAGTACGTCGAAATGAGATGCGAACGATATATTGCTGATAGGAAGAAATTTTCTTTTCAAATGTTAGGTGCGACCCGGCGCTTTTCTACCGTGATGAACCGTGATATCGAGTAAATTTTTTTCAACACGTTTATTCCACACATATTCAATGTCAAGGCTGCGACCCGGTGCTTTTCGTATGCGATGAGCCGTCATATTGGGTGAGAAAGGACCCATCATTGATTGATGAACAGGAAAAACTAAATAGGAATAAAGCCGATGTTCTGACTTGATTTTGAAGAAAAATTGAATTTTATTTGGGAAATTACATTAAATATTTGATGCATTACAAAAGCCATTATGTTTCCAATTTCGTATCAATTGTGCTCCCTAAATGTTTTCTTGTGCGAAAAATCTATTCAGTCGGTTCTCTTATAGATCACCGCGTAAAGATCCAAGATTATTTTGCACTCGCTATGGTTTCTCAAATCTATTTTTGATTATGGAATGGTTCTTTATTTGTTGATCGAGCACAGATCACTAGATGAAAGTGTACCACGTGACTGTGCTTCAGAAGGGAGAGAGAAGGGATGAAGATAGAAAGAAGCAATGAAAATGAACGAGAAAGAGAGAGAGAGAGAGAAGAAAGAGACAGAATGGATGAAGAGATAAAGAATGAAAGGGAACGAGAAAGAGAGAGAGAGAGAGTGAGAGAGAGAAGAAAGAGAGAAGGGATGAAGAGAGAAAGAAGCGATGAAAAGGAACGAGAAAGAGAGATAGAGAGAGTGAGAGAGAGAATAAATCATATGAATGGAGCGACCAGCTGGTTTTCAATTTCGGATCCACGAAATCATTCGCTGGGCAAATATGATATTGCTCGTCCGCGCACGCAATTTTTTTGCGAAACATTAAATAAAATCTTAAGAAGTTATCATGATACAATTCAGCGAGAGAAAAAAACACACCTGGCAAGCGAATTCCCGGAGTGGCGCCGTTATGGCGTCGCCATTCGTGGATGACGAGAGCTGTGAGTCGGGGATGCTCATCTCTTCTGAAAGACAAAAAACAATCAAATCACAGTCACAAAAATACGAAAATAGCACGTGAGAATGAGAGTGTGGAGTCACAGGTGCAGACGCGGCAATTCGAAACTGAATTATATACTTTTCGTCGATCGCCCTCTTTTAATGAATGGCATACAAGAAAAAGTGATGTTATATTCTTCTTAATTTTGTCATAACTGGGTCCTTCACAGAATCTCCAACGGTAATGAATTTATTCATTAATTGCTTAATGTTTGCATTTATTGTCTATTCACCTCATCCGCGCTACTTCTGCCATTTGTGCATCTCTCATTGTCAGATCGAGGCTTTGGCCACTCGGTGATGCAAACGAGTGAGCCGTTTCTTGATTAGTAAAGATTAAAAAAAGTATATTTAAAAATACAACAACAATATTAACGATATATAATGTACTCGATCTTGTGTCTTATTTAAGAAGTAATAATTTAATTCAATTAAATGAACAGTATTACAAGTAAATTATCTATAATTTATGCATTGTTGTGCATTTCTGACCAAGAAGGAGTATAGTAGAGAACAAAGGAGCTAGGAATTTTACCGAAGAGAACGAGAGAGAGAGAGAGAGAGCAAGGGAAGCAGAGAGAGGGAGACAGAGAGAGACAGAGAGACAGAGAGAGGGAGAGAGAGAGAGAGAGGGGAGAGAGAGAGGGAGAGAGAGAACGATGGGTAGTGGGAGATATGGACAAAGCTGACAGGGACGGTTGAGACCTGAAAAACTTTGCCAACCATACATTTCCTGGATTACAAACAGTTAATCGAATAACAAAATCAAATATACATAAGTTCACATGATATGGCAAATTGTCATCACTGCAGACAAGCGCAGGGTTCACTGGCCTTATTCTTTTCACAATTGTGTTGAGGAATGTCTACACCAGGCCACATCTCGGGATGAGAAAGAGAGAAAGAGAGAGCAAAGAGTGAGAGAGACAGACAGAGACTGCAAGAGAAAGAGAAGGAAAAGTGAGAGAGGGAAAAAGACGGAGTGAAAGAGAGAGAAAGAGAGAGGGGCAATGAATATATGCTACTGATGAGATTCAACCGAGAACTTCCAAATCGGATGCGATACGAAGGATCCTCACGGAAGAAAAGCGCCGGGTCACATAATTCTTGAAAAATGTATCCAATAGCAAACGCGTCGTTACAGGTACGAAAACCACCCGCCCCTCCTTCAAGCAACAGGTACGAAGAGGTTGAGAGAGAGAGAAGGAGAGGCAGGGAAAGATAGAGAGAGATTTGACCCCTTCGCAGTGACTGAAAAATATTTCTACATTGCATATAATCTCGATTAATATTGCTTACAAGCCAAGGGGATAAGGATCGAGTGTCTCCTATTTGTCTACGTCTCTCTCTCTCTCTCTGTCTCTCTATCTCTCCCCCCCTCTCTTTCTCTCTCTCCCTATACAGATCGAGTGTCTCCGAACGGCTCGAGCAGCATACGAGCTTGTACACTTGGAAGGAAAAAAGTACACAACTTTTTCTTATCTTTTTTAAATGCCAGAATTGTCATCTATAGGAACAATTCCGATAAAAAAAATAATTTCGATTGAATTGCAGCAGGTTATTTTCAGGAGCCCGTGAAGAACATTTGTTTGAAAATAAACTAATATAATTCTATATGTGAATCTTGGAAGGATGAAATACCATATGCGCTAAAAATGCACAGTACATTTGGGTTACATTTAAATAAAATGTGCGTTATTTCGTATCACCTTTTCATCACATTATCAATTTTTTTTTAAATCCAGGCCCAGTAGTTTGCGCCCCCGATAAAAGCATAAATTAGGAAGTGAGTTCCTGTTAACGTTAGTTTCTCGGAAGAAGGTGAGTAATAATAAATTATAAGTGATCTTATTGGTATTTTTGCTTTCTTAAGTCAGATCTTTATAAAAACGCTATTAAATAAAAGTCGCCGAGCCAAATACGTGTACGGTGATAATGACTGGGCTATTCGAGTTAAACGGAATCGTGGTTAAATGCGAATAAAAGCGGTTGTTCTAGTTAGATTAGTTCTATGAAGGCTTCGTTTTAAAGACGGTTAAGTTCTTCGGAAGACTAAGTTTTCTCTGAGCCCGTCCACGGCTGTCGCGGAAGCCGGCGTGGCTGTTCTCGCATCGATGGCAGTTAAGAGTAACGGCGCTTGTGTTGCTGGTCTCTAAGTCTTAACTCTTAATTGCCTTAGATGCGAGCCTAGAATCATCTGGCTCGGCTTCTTGTTTTGGGGACGAAACTGTGGCGAAATCGACTACATAATTAGTGATTACTTTGAATATATACAAATTGAATTTAGAAACTCCTATCCTTTCAGCAAACATCTGTTGCAAATATAATATGTGTAAGAAAACGTTATCTAAATACATAGTGATGTAAATTCGAAGCTACCGGTTATCTCTAGGATTTTTTATTTGTTTGCTAATTGCATAATGTATTTCACAAGGAACCCAAATCGTTATTTAAAAAAAAATTCAGCTTTATCGAGGGAGCGGACCTCAAACTCAGCGGTTTATACACAAAAAGAATAATAATCTAACCTAACTGCTAATAAATCGCTAAGCATCACTTTGTTTGTCAATGTTCTTCTGGCATCTTTCACACGTTTCTTTGGTGTGATTTCAAAAGCGAAGGCTTCACTGCATTTTTAGCGTCCAAATTGATAAATTCTCTTACGAACATTGCGTCTTGACACCTGAGCCATTCACTCCCCCGAACATTCCGAATGGGCCCTCCTTTGTTCACGGACCACGGATGCGGCCGATATCTGCCCAAGATCTTCGTAATTTTCCACCGGGGATGGGAACATTAAAGAAGCTTCTGGAAACGACTTTATTCCACGAACCGGAAAAGTGCTCAAGACAAATCTAGGAGAAATATAATGCGGTATTTATTTTTAAGAATTTTTCCTTCCTAACAGCATTTAGCTCGAAGTTAGGAAATAAAATAGATAAATATATTTTTGTTTAGAAATTTTGTTGCAACAATCGATTTATTTTAAATATATGGCAGGAGTACTGTCCCAAAAAACAAATCACATTTGTCCAACGAGAGATATGGTGGATCCGAATTTGAGAACCATCTGGTCGCACCTTTCATATGATATGTACAGATGTTGCAAGAAAAATACATATCATTAAATTACTTGCCTTACAAAAAATTGTTAAAACGAAATAGTGCAACTTTTTTTTTTAATAGTTCTTTTTTTGTAGAAAAATCGTTGATTCTTCTATTCTTTCTGCACGCTCTCGTGTTCGTGTCGCATTGATACCCATCAAAGAGCGACGATTTATATAATGCACCGTAAGTGGCGCACTATTATTCGCACTAGAATTCAGAGAAATTTTGCGGGCGGCCCCCGCTGTCACTGTCTGGTCAGCGGACCTCTCGCTTGACCATGAAGAATAGCAAGAAAGAAAATGAGAGAAAGAGAGAGAGAGAAAGAGAGAGAACAGGCTTGAAGGTAGAAAGAAAGGTACAATAAGATCAGAGCTCTATCAATAAATAAAGAAAATATGCATCTTTAATTTTAATTCAAATATAAAAGTTTATTTGAGGAATTGTCCCCGCTAAAGCAAAATGTTCACTGATCTCTACGCCGCGAAGAAGGTTTAAGTTTGCCGAGGAAACTTTAGCAGAACCATATGAATTTAAGAAAAAAGGATGATCCACCTATCTCTCTCTCTCTCTCTCCTTAGTTTACCTATCTATCTCTCTCACATTTTTACTCTTTCTTTCTCTCTCATCCCTTCTCACTCGCTTTCTTTTGGCTTACTCCCCATTCACGAGCAAGAGAGAGAGAGAGAGAGAGAGAGATTGAGAGGCAGAGAGAGGCGGAGAGAGTCGATGAGTGTGAATTTCAGAGAGGGCTAGAATTACATGGATAGCAACAAAAAAATGCTTTAATCGATGAAGCGTCAAGTGATTTGGCGAGTGATCGCAGTTCAAAACCGCCGAGTACTTGCCATAAATAATTGATTGTGTTTCCATTCCATGACTAGCAAGTCATTCGCTTCATTTCAGTGCATTCCTGAGAATGGAGGCAGAGGTTAAAGTAGATAAGAATTTTTCAGAAGATAGAGCAAGAAAGAGAGTGAGAGAGAGAAAAAGAGAGAGAGAGAAAGAGAGAGAGAGAGCGCGCGAGAGAGAGAGAGTGAGAGAGAGAAAGAAAGAGAAAGAGAAAGAGAAAGAGAAAGAGAAAGAGAAAGAGAAAGAGAAAGAGAGAGAGAGAGAGAGAAAGAGAGAGATAGAGAGAGATAAAAAGGAAGAGAGAGAGAGAGCGAGAGAGAAAGAGAGAGTGAGAAATGGGGTCTGTTCGAAATTAAGATGTTTACGCATCCCCTGACGGGCGACGACTACGGCCGCATGCTATGTACATATATGATAAGTGTTTCGACCGGGTGGTATTCAAGTTCGGAGCCAAAATATCGCTCACAGGAGAAATTTCATATCGCTCACAATAAGTGAATCGCAGTCGCTTTTAGAAATAAAGTAATATTAAAAATTGAGAGAAAATCGGAGGCTCATGACGAAAAGGAGAAAGACTATGGCAATAAAGGAGAATTGGGAAGCGTAATTCTATGGCAATTATGCTGAATATTGCTCTATTACTCCATTCTTAATGTTCCTGTTTTTTATCTCTCACATCTCAACTATCTCTCTCTTTCTATCTCTCTTTTATTTTGCATACATGGACAAAAATGTGCTTTGAATGAATCAATAATTAAATAAGTCAAGTAAATCACCTGATTGATTGTAATTATTGAATGATGGTAGAAAATAAGGGCGTTGAATAATTATTGCATCATTGTTACTGACTCTGGGATACCTTTTTTAGCGATCGAAACCGCCGGTCTCCCATAGCTGCGAAAGATTTCACAATTTTTATGCCACCAGTATATTTAACATACGGCAGATTCATATCGAAATGCGTGCCTTAATCACTGTGACGAAGAACTTCTAACACTACTTTCATTATCTTTATTTTGCTCGCTCCCCACAATTCTCCCTTAGCAGTCGACAGCGGAAATTAAGGAGAAGGAAGAGGTATGCAATTTCTTCCCATACTGAGTATATTTTTGCTCTTTTAGTAATAAAACATTTAAAAATGTGCTAAATTAGACAACTTTATCTGAAAGTATACAAAACCCAATTTTGAATCCGCGCCTTTTTGGCTGAACTCACGGCGCGAGAGCATGTGGTTTAGAATAGGCCAGTAAAATTGAAATAGATACGGTTGAATCTGCACAATATCAAATGAATGTTTCGATTTCGAGCAGCTGGTTTTCAAGTTCGAGTCCACCATATCATTAACTGGACAAATGTTATATTGCTTCATGGGGGGCACGAATTCCACCAATTAGAAATAACACAAAAATGTAAAATATACATAACTGTGAGAAAAAGTATGAATCTGTTCGCTGATCAAGCTTTTGCTATATAACAATATAAGGGAATTCCACTTATTTCTGATGGAATTCAGAAAAGGCGATGGATAACTGAACTATTAAATGTAGCCCTGCAACGATTTAATTTATATAGATGATAAAAAATTTTCCCTTTATCACGGCTCATCGCTACAAAAAAGCGCCAAGTAAACAATGAACATAACGGAAAAAGTTATGTCTTTCTTTGTGTGTGCATCCAATTACAAATAGGTTATTGGCTTCATTTCTATGAAATTTTGACCACGAAGGGCCTATGGGCGGAGATAGAGACAGAGAAAGAGAGATCGAGATGGAGAGAGAAAGAAGAAAGGGATGGAAATGAGCACTGTTCCAGAATAATCGTGTCTGGAACATATAACTAAAATGGTTAAAAAATCTAAAAAAAAAAACACTTTGAGACCCCTTAAGCGTGTACATCATTAGTCTGGAATAGTACCTGGAAAAAGGGAAATTCAGCATAATATGAAAATGTGAAAAGCGATACATCGAACATGTATCAAATTTTTCTCGATATGACTGTTCACCGCGGTAAAAAAGCGATGCAAATAATTGGAGATGGGATAGATGTCTGGTTGATAAAAAACTAGTTCAATAAAATGCGAATCTTGACCGAAGAGAGAGAGAGATAGAGATAAAAGATAGGGGGGGGAACCCAGTGGCCAATGCCTTGATCTGAGAGATGCACAAATGGCAGAAGCAGCGCAGAAGAGGTGTAGACGACCTTCAAATAGACAGTAAATAAAAAAATTGTTATTTGCAAAATAGAAAAAAAAATCACTTATGAGAATTTGTTTCAGTTCATAGATTCATTTGGCATTCCCTATTTAAAGTACTGTTTTTTTTATATATTTCTGGCAACAGGCAGTTTTATTCCACCTGCAAAGCTTAAATGGACCTGGAACCCTTCAGACCTCGCTGTGCACAATTAAAGAGTGGGTGTATGAGATAGTAAGTTGACATTCTAAAGTGAAGTTAGCAAGTTAAAAAAAGAGGAGACGAAAATTGTTGACAAGTTGAGAATGCTTACTTCATCTTTATCGCAAACTCAAACTTGGGTAATTAAACCAACTTACAGGTTCATACAATAATACATATAGAGAAAAGAGAAGAACAATTCAAAGTGAAATAGAAGCTATGCCTCGTATGCTTATATGGACGTTTTGTTATAGCCCTGATGCCCCATTCATATCACCAGAAGAGACTGAGTTCCATTGTCACTGAGTTCCATTGTCGGGGTACTCCAGGTATTAGTAGAAATGTAGAAGATGTAGTGTTCGTTGCTGTATGAAGTTCGAGAGTGATGTTCACTTCCATGGTCCAGGAAGGGCAGGTGAAGATTTCGTGGATGACTTCGTCGGTAGGCTGAGCGAACACTCGATAAAAGAGGCAGGAAGAGTCGCAGCGAAAGCATCCTTCGCAAGTGACACATCCACGGAAAGGCGAGCAGAAGGTATAACCAGGGGAGTCATTGACCTCGTTGGACAGCTCCGAGATCTTGTCACTGAATTTCACTCCGTCGCATTTGTTTCCTGTGCAGGAGCCTGCGCCGGCACATCGGTGAGAAGAGGCTGAAGAAAGCTTGTGACTTCGAGTGAAGTGAAGCGATCTTTTCTGGCAGCGATATTGGAGTTTATTCATAGTTATTGAGAGATATCCGAGGGTAGAATGATTATCGGACTTCATTGTGAGGCAAGATTCGTGGCCAATCGGCTGTAGCGGAAGTCTAGTAGATTCATCAAATCTGCAGGAGTTTTCGATGCAGGACTTGGTCCCTGCCATGAGAGAGACTGTCTCAGTACAGGACTTCACAGATTGGAAGAGGAAGATGATGACGAGGAGCGATGTGGTTGTTCGAGAGAGTCTGGGTCGCTTCCATCGTATGCGACGGGGAATGGTGGTGGTGAACTCTGATTGTAATTTCAATTCGTTTGATTGTCTTCTGAAGTAAATGATTTTCATCATTGAATATGCTCTTGGTGTTGTGTAGGAAGTGCAGTTATCCACGGTGTGATTTCTGTCGTGGCAGAGTTTGCAAGAATCAGTTGGACGATCTTGTCTTATGGTGAATCTTTGAGTGTTGTCGTCGCGAGACCCTGAGAGGTTTGATGAGCCGGTAGAGAGTATTTTCTCAATTCTCTCTTCTTCAACGATTTCTCTGAGCATGCGAATTACATCGAAAATTCCAATTCGCTTCGCTTCTTGATCTTTAACAATTCAAGCTTGAAGATGTAGAGGCAGCTTTGTTAGAACTTGATTCACCAGTAAATCAGGATGGTCGAGTTCGCTGTTTGGACAAAGCTGTTGAATTATTGTATTGAGACGAGTGTACAGCAATCTCAGATTCTTTCTGTCGTTTCCACAAGGCTTGAGTAGCTGAAGCTGTGACATGAGAGTTTGAGTGACGAGAGGAGGCTTCTCGTATTCGTTTCGTAAGTTTCCCATTGCGATGTCGTAATTCTCGTTTACGTGGTGTAGTCCGGCAATCATGCTGCGAGCTTCCCTGCTTACTTATTGTTAGACAGCTGCGAAGGAGACTTAGCTTCATTGAAGGCTCGATGCTCAGTTTGCCTATGAAAGTCACGAAAGAATCATGAAATTCTTTCCACTTGACGATGTCTCCAGTGAAGTGAGGCAGAGTGAGGCGGCTCGTGATTCCTGCATTCAAGATGGCTGAAGCAGTGTTGCTTGGTACGTATTCGTTGTCGGCATGATCGACGTGAATGGAGATTTGCGGGCGTTGTAATGATGCATGAACGGGTGAGGATGGCTCGTCGTTATTTAGGTGGATGGAAACGGTGTGAGTGTACAATGCGTGTCTAGCATTTGAAGAGTGATCTGTCTTTACCGTGTCTACCGATTCCTCTTCTATGGAAGGCAGAGCGAGCTTTCGGGTGTTTCCTTCGGTGATTAGCTTGTTCAGCAATTTATCAGCATCAGCAATAGCTTTTTCGGCGACTTTCATTTGTGGCCGATAGTCGTGGTCATGAAGAAATTTCATGAAGTTTTCTTTTTCTTCATTAGAACTTTTTGACATATTTTCGAAATTAGTGTGAAGTGCTTGAATTCGAGCAAACGTTTCTTGCACATTGTTGCGTTTGGCAATCAATTCTTCAACGAGGTCAAGCAGTGAATCGTCATCTAGTTAGCATAGGACTGTAACAGGACTGAACATCTGATCGTCTCTCTAACGTTGCTTTGGTTCTGCCAAGTGATTGGCGTATTTTTCCAGACATTTTTAACACTCAGTTGCGTATCAATAGTAGCAGTGAGTTGTCACGGAAAGCATTCAATGTCAATGTAGAAAGAAAAGTTGATCGCTGCAGCAGGACGGCGCGAGTCAACGTTCTATTAAAATGACTGGCTGACTGAGAGCGAGAAGAGAGCCGGTGCGTTGCAGGGATTGCTAGGCCGAGGACGTGGTCGCCATGTTGACAACTTGAGAATGCTTACTTCACCTTTATCGCAAACTCAAACTTGGGTAATTAAACCAACTTACAGGTTCATACAATAATACATATAGAGAAAAGAGAAAAGAGAAGAACAATTCAAAGTGAAATAGAAGCTATGTCTCGTATGCTTATATGGACGTTTTGTTATAGCCCTGATGCCCCATTTATATCACTAGAAGAGATAGCCTTGCTTGTCTCGCTTGTCGCTTTAAAGGAGATGTAAAGGGAATAAACAGTGTCTTGTTTTTTCCCCTTGTTTCGTTGGGCTGAGCTAGAAAATTCGTTTGCAAGTGTTCCGAAGTCACAAAAAACTCTCTGCTGTGAGGAAATTAGTAGTATTTTCAACTTTGAATTCGCGAATATTTTATTTTTTCAAAAAAAAAATTTTCAAAAAATTTTGGTCGAGCTACGCCGTGGCCGACTGGGCCCTTAAGCTGCATGCATATGGTGCGCGCAACCAACATTGGCCGGGTTTTGCTTAACACGTAGGCTGAGCTGTCAGTAGTTCAAACTACAAGTTTCTGTGGACAGAGGAGAGGAGCAGCAGCACTATTTCTATGGATTCTTTACACCGTACTTTTTAACAATCTGTCAGGGAATTCGTGTTAGGAGTTTTTCTCTTATGGTCTCCTTTAACGACTTTGTTATGCTAGAAAGACATTCGCTTCTCTCGACGTTCTTCTTCTATTGAAACGTAAAGAAAGCTTGGTCCATGAATACACTATTCATGACAAAAATGCCACCCGATTAAGAAAAAAAAGAATTACCAATCCAAATCTTTCCGCGACATGGTGGCACAAATTTCGTCTCGCTTTTCAAAAGGAAATATTATGTTTAAATTTCGCACACCTTTTTCGTTCTCGGCCTCGGAAGGAGTCTCCGGGAAGTCGGAGGTAGTGCCGGATGGAGAAAGAGCAAGAAATCAATCAATCGAACCTGTAAAGATTGTGTTACTCATTGATTTTTCTTGTTTTGTTTTAGAAAACATTAATAGAAACGTAAAGGAAAATGCCAGAAGTCAGTCATCGCTCTTCTGGCATTTTCGTTTAGTTTCTATGGTGTAATTTCAAAGGCTTGGGATATCGAAATTGTAAAATTGATGCGAACTTTGCGGCTTTAGCACCCCTGAGCCATTTACTTCCCCGAACGTTCCGAATTGGCCTACCTTTGCCCACAGACCACGGAAGTGGTAGACTACTGCCCACGACCTTTGTAATTCTCCCCCGGGGATGGGAACATTCTAGAAGCTTCTGGAAACGACTTTATTTAACGAACCGGCTAACAATAAGTTCTCTTGACAAATCAAGGAAAAAATATAAGGCTGTAATTTTTATGGATTTTTGCTTCCTAATTTTTCTTCGAAAAGGGATCAGCTATTAGCTCGAAGTCAGGAAATAAACTAGACGAATATATTTTGTTAAGAAATTTTGTTGCAACAAAAGATTTATTTTTAATTGTTCTTACCCAATCGCAAAACACATTTGCCTAGCGATGAAGTGGTGGATTCGCATTTGAAAACCATCTGGTCGCTCTTTCATAAGATTTGTACAGATGTTGCAAGAAAAATAAGGGAATCATTTTTAAGAAAAAATTCTGTTGTTGGAAATTTGGCATATTTTTATTTATCTATAATTTTACAAGTAAAATGAATAGCGAGCATAGTCGTTTGCCGCATCTCTCTAAAGCATACAGTTGCTTCTTCTCCTTTTGTTTCCGGCAAAAGGAGCGAATTTAAAATTGAGTTATTGGCTCGTTTAATTACAATTTTGCTGCACGTCCACTGACCAGCCGCCAGCAGATCGAGCACCATGACGCCCGTTGAATGGACACTGCGCCGTTGAAAGCATCATAAAGAGTGGGTGCCTTCTCGCCGCCGGGAATCGAGAATCTTCTGGAAAAAATTTTTTTCGCAAAAAATAGATATCTACATATATGTGCGAGGGGATCCGGATCGAGCTTTTCCAATTCCGCATCCCCTGCATGTAATTTAGAATGATAACAAATTTATTTTATACCAATTCGGCATGTACTTGAACAATTTCGATATTCTCTCATCAAATATGATGGTTCATAGCCAACGAAAAGCGCCGGGTCACTCCTTGTCTTTAAATCATTTTACCATTTTGAAGAGACTGACTCAGGCAATAGCATAACTGGATTATTTAAAATTTATTAAAGAGGCGAACAGAATGAAATCGTCAATTTAAATCGCCTCATCCTTTTATGCTTTTCTCATTTTTGGCTTGCCCAGCCGAAAATGTTATTTCTATCTGTGTTCTAACAGTTCATTGTACTGTAAAAATGTAGACAACAGAGAAATATACCGAAATCCAACAGGAGAAAACACTTTTTTATCATTCCCTTTTTCTCTTTGCAATTTGTCAAATGCATATTATGTCTATCTGGTTTTCAAGTCTCTAGAAGTCTCTACGCTCTAGAAAAGCTACGCACACTGTTCATTAATTCAAAGTTGGCCATTTTGAGATTAAAACAACACCAAAATATGTGCGAACATATTGAATATAGCATATTACCAGCTTCTGCCTATCACGTAAAATTGTGTAAGAAGTGACCGGTGGTTTTGAATTGCGGTCAGGCGTTAGATTTCAGCGCGACTCACATAAATCGTTGTCTTCTTCTTTACCTTTACATAATCTATCTTTCATACATTATTTTTCTCATGAATCTCGCGATCTTCCCTCTCTTAACCGCTTAATGTTCTGATATTAAGATATGATGTATTGAATAAATAAATTAATTAACAAGTGTAAAAAATTAATACAATAAAAAAGAGAGATTTGTAAACATGGTTGTAAAATAGCTAATACATATACAAATGTTTATTCTCTTATCTCACAAATGCATCGGTGTTAATTGCATCTTTTCTTCCATTGGAAACACATTTGTATTCGTGATCTTCTTAATTCTTCAGTTATCAGAAAATCCTTTTGACCCTCTTGTAATTCCCTACCGTAATCCTCGTTCAAGTGTCTGCCGGTCTCGTGACGCTGAACATTTAGTGGCGGATGTTGGTCGGCGCGACCACTGCATGTTCAGCGTCACGAGATCGTCACGAGACCCCGGCGATGACGTCACGAGAAAGGGAAGAAGATGGAAAACGTCGATTACATTTTTAGTGCGAATCATAAAATGATTTTTAGTGTGTCCTATTGGAAAACTAGGACAAACGCTTCTGTTTGAATCTATCCACAATTTCCTCGAACTCAAGCCGCCCTGTCCTTATCGCCATAGCAAGCATTTTTTTTGCAGCGTATTGCATTTTTTATAAAAAGGATGAAAGCGAAAGTTAGAATTTATTATAACGCAACACCAACTGGACAGACGATCACTAATTAAATCGCATCATCCTCTTATGATTTTGTCGCGGGCCCAAACCACCTGGCTTGGAATTTGTTATATATATATATATATATATATGAACAAAAAGATGAGACGCAATTTAAATGGCCACTAAATGTGATGTTAATGTTCAATGCATATTATGAAGGTTTCCTCGTCGCTGCCCTTATGGAGGAAGAACATCTCCTATGCTCAGATTATTACTATTATTGAGATAGTTGTTATTTGTTTAATATGACAATCTCTTCATTTGCTGTCAACGATTCTCAACATCTCTATCTCATCTATCGCACAATCCCGAAGGATGAGTTTTTTTATAAATTAAAACTACATAATTGTTCCTGTATAAAATTCTTGTACTAAAATAAGTTTCCACTGGTATGTAGTTATGTCCATTATTAACTTTATTTTAGCTATACGTTTTACAAGAAGAAAAAAATATTTTTGTTGTTATTTTGTTTCCAGCTTGTCAAAGTAAGATTGCTCTCATGATAACAATTATTATTTTGGGGGTGTTTTTCGATCAAATAAAATTATACAAAAATATTCTACACGAAATATCTAACGATATGAATACATATCTTGCACAAACCCCTACCCATCTTTCAAAATTTCAGAAGATCCTCGACATTTATGTAACTCCGTAATCCCATTCAAGTGTCGGCCGGTCTCGTGACGCTGAACATGCAGTGGCGGCTGCTGGTCGGCGCCGCAGGTGACGCTCGTCACATTCCAGGCGATGACGTCACGAGCGAGGGAAGACCACGGAAAAGGTCCAGGGCATTTTTAGAGCGCCGCATACAGTGGATGACTTTTTTCGTAAATGGATGGATGTTCCGTATAGGAAAACTAGGACAATCGCTTCTTCTTTTTTCCCAAAATTCCGAGCTCTAATTGCGCAGTTAATATCGCCAAACAAGCATTTGGCGCGGCCTCCCACTTTCTTTTTCTAATTATATCGAAGGCAATAATACAAATAAGACTAGTTATAATTTATTATTACTCAAATACAGCGAGTCGGGACCAACGCTAATTGAAATCGCATCATCCTCTTATGCTTCTTTCGAGGGCGCAAAGCACCGGGCATGGAATTTTTTTTAAATTATTATGTGAGCAAAAAGGTGAGACGAAATTAAAATGTATTTGTCCTGTTTTTTTATCAGCTAAACAAATTGAGAGGAAAACTATTCTAAGTCATATTGTCGTAGGAGAATGTACAATTAACGAGCTGGGTTATTACAATGTTCACATTATTTAGCTGCATGAAGCTCGCGAATGGCTTGCGCGCGGATACCTCAAATAGAAGCAGTCGCATATTGATTTATCGAAAAATTGATTAATTTAAAATCGAAAAGAAGGAACTTGTTGCTAGTCGTCATTATAGCGAACTATCATCGAATCATTATAAAAATAAACTGCACGTTTGAATTGCCGCGCATTCACCGTTCGAGTACTCTCGTTACTCTCTCATTCTCGAGTGCTATTTCGCAAGTGCTCACAAAAGTGCTGCGTGAAAATAGGCACACGTGCAAATGAGAGTACAAATCGCCGCGGAAAAACCACTCATTATTTTTCAGCGCCTTACTCTAAATGTGCTATTAAGGAAAATAATGGTAGAAAAAAATCACGCCTTTTGGTTGATTATACGTAAGAGTTTGTTCATTTATTTCAAAAATTTAAACAAGAATACGTAATTTAATTTAATAAAAACAAGCCCAACCTTTAGCATACGTGCGATAGATGAGATTGCGTAGATTGCCGGTGAGATGTTGAGAGTAGCGACGAAGTGGACTGCTCATCATAGGCAGTACTCGTAGATATTGGTAAATTAAATGAAGATAATAAGAACTTTAATAATAGTAATAGTAATCTTGAGCATGGAATATAGTCTTTCTTTAGAAGGGCAGCTACATACAAGGACAACATCATTATATTTGCTATCGTTTATTCTAATGAATATATGTATACATATCTATGTTTTATTAGTTCTTCATTTTATATTTTTTCCATTAAAATAACAAAATATTTTTATTAACGATATCAAACGAATAAATTTTATTTGGCAGAAGTTGTGGCATTAAAATTTGTTTCTGCTTTCAGGGATTCTGCTTTAAAACGTTGGACGGTCGCTGGTTCTCTTTACAGTCTGTAAAGGTGATCGCTTTAGTGGTCACAGCTTTTAAAAATAGTTGCAAATTAATTATTTTTAATTAAATTCTCGTAACTTCTTTAATGCTTTATTTTAGCTTTTTATTTTTATGCGCGTAGAATATGAAGCTGTTCTGGATGAGGAAGCGGAAGACCATCGCGTGGCCCAGAGAGAGCTGCCCGCTCTCCCAATTGTTCAAGAACCGGAGAACCGTGAAGATATCATTCCAAAGTTAGACGCGGTTTGAAGCTTCATCACGGCAGAAAATCGCCTGGTCACAGGAATCATACTTTTTGTGTCTATCAAAAAGATATTGCTTTCATTTCTGTGCATTTCTGGCCAAGATGTGGCATAGATTAAAGGAGATAGTAATTTCGACCGCCGTGAGAACGAGAGGGGGGAGGGTTGAGGAGAGAGAAAATATGCTCAATTACAGATGACACGGTCTTTCGTAATTTAGGAGAGAAAAATGGATCAAAAAAATGAGAAACAATTTCTTTGTGACGCACTTACATTTTTCTCTTTCGTAATTCTGGAAAAGTAGCGAAAAAAAGATAAAGCAGCGTTTAGGAACAATGTTTTGTGTACCGAGGAAGCAATAAAATCACATAAAGTATCGATTACATTCTCACTCTTACTTTTTACGCTGCTTAGTATATGTATAGTATGAAGAATTGCATTTTATTGATCAAGAAGCGCTGATAAAGGAGGTATCAAAGAAGCCTAACATCGCAAGTGATATAGTGATTCATCGCGCCAGAAAAGCGCCGAGTCACTGTCGCTTGCCCTGAATAATTCTTTGTTCATGCATCCCATGAACTGCGAACCGAGAGAATCATCGCTATCCATATCTCTCAATCTATCAATCTCTCTCTCTCTCTCTCTCTCGATCTCTCTCTCTCTACTCTAACTCTTGCTCCCTCTCTATTTAAGATTCTCTACCGGTTGAAAGATTTTCCGTCGAACCAGACATCAGATAAATTCATCGCATCCTTATCATTGCAGGATGGCAGTAGCGAGCAAGAAACAATGGAGGACTGAGAGACAGAGAGAGAGAGAGAGAGAGAGAGAGAGAGGAGAAAGAGACAGAGAGAGACATCATCAACGGAAACATCAAATATTTCCAAATCCCTCACGATATGACTGTTTACAGAAAAGCAGCGGGTCAGAATCGCCTAGAATCATTTACGATAGCAATAACAAGTAAGTAATTGTCTTCATTTCTACGTGCATTTCTGTAAAATAGAGCCTTTGAGGATATTAAAGGTAATACATATGCATGTAGGAATTTTGATTGAAGAGAGATAGAGAGAAAGAGAGAAAGCGAGTGAGAATGAGGAAAAGAGAGAGAGAGCGAGAAAAGAGAGAGAGCAGTATATAAAGAGAAAGAGAGAGATAGAGAGAGAGAGAGAAGGAGAGTATCATCCATCATCACCACAAACATCGAACATGTTCCAAATCCCTCGCGATATGACTGTTCATAGCGACAGAAAAGCTGCGGGTCAGAATAGCCTTGAATCATTTACGATAACAATAACAAGTGAGTAATTGGCTTCATTTCTGTGTGCATTTCTGTCCAGGTAGAGCCTTTGAAGAGATTAAAAGAAATACATATGCTAGTAGGAATTCCGATTGAAGAGAGATGGTAGCAGAGAAAGAGAGAAAGAGAGTGCGAATGAGGAAAAGAGAGGTAGCGAGAAAAGAGCGAGAGAGAGAGAGCGATATAAAAAGAGAAAAAAAGAAAGAGAGAGAAAGAGAGAAAGAGAGTGAGTGGCATCATTGTGTTGAACTGAGTGGACTTACGAAACAACATAGTCTGATTTGTCTAAATAAGACTATATTGTTACATCTTTTCTTTTACTTTTCCGCTAATTTTACACCCCCGTGTCACTCCGGTCGCGTAAATAAAGTAAGTAAAGTAAGTAAGTAAATATTCCTGCAGGTTCATTTTATGTATGTATGAACGGACATACGCAAATTTTGGAGCTTTTTCTTGCTATATTAAATTAAATTATTTATTCTTTATTAGTTTATTTTATGATTCCACAGATAATAAAGCACCTTATTTACTTTATTTCAGCTATACGTTTTACTAGAAAATTTTTGTTTTTGTCTTCTTCTGTTTCGCGCTTGTTCGCCCAGTACTAATAAGAACAATTTCTTACCTTCATTTATTTTAAGGAGGGACCTGACCGCCGCTTGTTGACGCCTTTGGAGTTCGCCAGAATGAAGACGATTATCCGGGGTGCTTACACATTCTTTATAATAATAATAATAATTCTTATTAATATACATTTTCTAATTTGATATCTCTTTTCGTTATCATATAATCAGAACTAAACGTATGTAGATTTGACAGGTGATAGATAGAGAGAGAGACAAAGAGGAAAGGAGAAAGAGATAGCGAGAAAGGAGAGAGATAGAGGTGAGAGATTCAGAGAGACGTATCATCTGTTCTAATTCATAATATTCCCTTACAATTTCCCAGGTGCATATACATATACCGTATTTTCTCTATTAATGCCCCGGGGGGTACTATTTTTTCAATGCCCTTGCGAGAGGGGGGCACTATTAGAGGAGGGGTTCTAATAGAGGGAGGGGTATTATTTTCCAATGCGTTTGCCTATACGTTTGTTAACAACATTTTACTCTATAAAAAGGAGATTTCTACCTCAGCATGAATGGAAACATCACCGGTATATCAGCTTTACCGTAGATTTTGAATGAATTTGTAATAAATTCATTGGGAAGAGCATCCCATGCCTCAAAGATTCATTCGAAATACGTATCGAGCCGAGGTATTAGACCATTTGGGAGAGGGGGTACTATTGGAGAGGGGGTTCTATTAGAGGGAGGGGTACTATTTTTAGTACCGGCACTATTTGAGGAGGGGGGGGGGTTCTAATAGAGGGAGGGGCACTAATAGAGAAAATACGGTATGTATGCATATACATATGTAGATAATTTTTGCTCAATAGATTAATTCTTTAAATTAAAAATACAATAAATCTAAGATAAACTTGATTAGAACGGAAATACGTGCGCATCTAAATTGTGCTTGATGAGCAGACAATAGTCAGTATTGTGAACAAACATGAACACTTTAGTTTGTAATGATAATTATTTTATTTTATTTTTAAATATCGGTTAATTAATTTAAAAAAGGCAAAACACGCATTATTATTTTTAATTAGTTGATTCCTCCACCTGCTTTTTCCTTGAACAAATTTTATACACCAAGTTGTTTTATTTTATATACATATGGGCATTTAGCAATATTGCCAGCTTGCCCAACCGAAAATGTTATTTTTATTAGATTTTTTAAAGATAAATATACTAAGATTCCAAGAACAACAGAAAACACTTCGCATTCCCTTGATTCTCTTCGCAATATGTCATATTACGACCAGCTGGTTTTCATAGTCGGATCCTCCATATCATTCATTGAAGAAATGTAATATTGCTTGGCAGTGCTCCTTTGCGGCAATAATTAAGCAAGAAAACTTTTTATGTAAAAAAAATGTATGAGTGGTTTTGGAAAAAAACATTCCGACATTTCCCAATCAGACAAAACAAAGCTCTCGAGCAAAATGGGCTACATTAAACAATTGCTTTCTTTTATGTAAATTTAGTTTAAAAATTTAGCAAGCCGAGTAGAGTGCGAGAGAGACAAAGAGAGAGAGAGAGAGAGAGAGAGAAAGAGAGAGAGAGAGAGGTACTCCGCATTTTCAATCAGAACAGCTTAGGAAGAGTGCTGCTGGCGAGGGCAATTTGATACTTCAAATTCCCGAAAGATAAAGAAACTGTGCGGAATTACGCAGACGTCACTGACAATGAGCTAAATGCTCAGTGACGTCTACGTAATTCCGCACAGTTTCTTTATCTTTCTCTCACATCCCTCTCAATCGCCTTCTCTCTGCTCTCTTTATAAGCACACTCTTAAATCTGTCGAAAAGATGCTGACCGACGGTTTTGACGTAACAAATAAGTTAAAATGAATCCAAAAGTGATTAACGATGATTCTCTCGCCGATCTTTCGTTCATACTTATCTTCAGTTGCTTTTTTGTGTCTCTCTATTAAAAAAACCTTTATTCGCGCATCGGGCCAATTTGTTGATGGAATACACGGGTGATCTATCACATGGAAGTGGGCGATCGATGGGCACCGGCGGGTTCGTCGAAGCGGCCGACGAAGATTAGGCAGATCTTATCCCGGCCAGCCAACGGTTTCTCCGGGAGCAGCGTCGATTGATAGGAATTGAGGATGATCGAGCGCGGGTCTCTACTACTTACTTTTATTGATTGATATATTATTCATTATTTACGTCAGACCATTTATTTATTTATAGTTATTAGTTTCTCTTAATGCGTATATTTATCGATGTAAATGCACGTTGTTCGTATAAATATGCACATGCTACTTATATTGACTGATCGCTCCTATTGTCAGGAAGTGTCAGAGAATGAAAAATAAGGAAAATAGAGATAGCGGAGAGAAATAGAGAGTGTGCGGAATAGAGAGAGAGCCTAAAAGAGGGAGAGAGAAAGAGAATGAGCGAGGGAGAAAGCGAGAGAGATGGAATTATAATGAGAGGGAGCGAGACATTATAGAGAAATATGAAAATATGTCATAAAAGTAGGAGGGAGTGAAAGGCGCAAAAGATATTTGTTATTGTGATAGGCAGACACAAAATTCTAGAGAGAAAAGGCAGACAAAGAGAGAGAGAGGGATGATAGAAAGAGGGAAAATAAAAGAGGAAGGAAGAAGCTGCTCTCCCACGGGACGCGTCATCAACATTTTTGTTCATTTGAGAGAACAAGAATGACATGCACTTCAAGAAGACTGCAAAAATGAAAGGAAACAGGTGCGATATTCAAACAAAAAGAGGTGCCGGGACGCATACGAGAGAGGAAGAATAGAGATAGAGAGAAAGAGAGAGAGAGGGAGATGAAGAAGGAGAAAAAGAGAAAGATGACTAGAGAGAGACAGAAAGAAAGAGAGAAATATAAAGAGAGATAGAGAGGGAGAGCGTGAGAAAATAACATGAAAATTTGAAAGAAAGTTACTAAATACAGATCGGGACATGGATACGCTGTTGGGTAGGAGAAAAAGGCAAAAATTAAACAGAATCGAGGTCTCACATTTTCCAATGTGAATGCATTGGAAAATGTGATAATTGAATAGCTATTTGTCAAATTAAGATACATAGTGACAGTATATGTTTTATTTGACAGTGTTACTAATATTTACTTTTTGTTAGCAGTAACTATGACGAGAGCAGCATGAAACAGAAGCAGGGCAATTCTTATATCGGAACAATGCAAGCGTAATCCACCTGGACATGTCAGAAGTACTATCGTGAATTTTTTTTATTATTTTTACATAAAGTAAAAAAATTCAGTGTGATAATGGTTAGATTTTATATTTTATTCAACAAAAAATGGGACTGTCGAATAGGTAAAAGGAGAGAAGCTCGAAAAGTATGAGAGAAAGGCAGAGAAAAAGACACTTGGGATGGAGGGAAAGAGAGACAGTGAAGGAAATGGAGAGAGAGGAAGATAAAGAAAGAAAGAGAAAAAAGAAACCGCGACGATCACGATTGACACTAATACATATGTATAACAAAAACTTGTGGCTATTAGCAGTAATAAAATGATATCTAGATTAATTTTTGTACTATGTACTAGAAACTCTGAACAGGCAGTTTTATGCCGTCTAAGTTTAATATGTGACACACAGTAATTCTTCCGATGCTGGCATACGGCTTCGGTAATTTAGATGCTATTAAAGTTTTTGTAAGGACAACGGTGACGTCTGGAATTTATGTTTTAAACATTTAAAAAAATAAGAATTAACATCAAAAAGAACCCAAAAATTTACTGCTCACCCGCATGGTTGCCTTGATAGAAAATGTGTCCTTCGTTATCGGTTGTGCGAAAATGAAAAGCTGGTTAAAATCGATAGTTTTACGGATGTTGAAATTAGAGTTTCCGTATAGAATAGCCCTGAGGCGATTTCAATTAGGACTACCTATCACGCCCACTTTTGTCGAAGTCATAACGAAATAGAACCCGGGGGCTCTAATAGATGAAATACGGTGTCAATTAGTGGCCGGCTTTCAATGCGCCCATTTTGCTCGAGAGCTTTGTTTTGCCTGACACGAATGGAATTATGTGCAATATTTTTATCATGTCGGTTCATTTTTATCAAAAAAAAAAGGTTCATACGTTTCTACATAAAAAAAGGGTTTCTTGTTTAAATATTCGTTGTTTCTATATGGCGCACAGTTCCTAGCAATGTTTCTAATTTCTTCTAAAATATCACGCTAATATCAAAAGAATCGAATTATTATGTTATATATAAATCTCTCATGGCAATGAACAAGCTGAATATATGGATATACTTTTTAAACAAGCTGAATATACTTTTTAAACACCTGACGTCATCGACGCGTTTCTGGAAGACTTCGAGATGATTCGGCCGGCGCCGAGATTGAAATTGACTTGCACGGTGCCACGTTCGTGAGCGGAACGACTGTAAATGGCGGAAAATTTGTTATCCGAGAATTGGCGGTGAAAATTAATATTCATCGAGAAGATGGTGAGAAAGTCGAGGACTGCGGCGCACTGAAAGGCAAGAAGCACGCCAGAAGAAGAAGTTGTCTTGAGCGCGAGCAAGAAGAGGTCCTGGACGGAATAGAATAAGACGCATTTGAGAGTTACGGTAATAGTACTTTTTTTACATTTCAGCCGGATCCGAGACAATTTTTTTTTTCGCGTGCCTTTATCTCTCTCTCTCTCTCTTTCTCTCTCTCTCTCTCTCTCATTAGAAATCACATTGATGTAACGGATAGAACTTGTAGAACACAAATGTGCTAATAGAATCAGTTGGATTTTATCTTGTTGTTAAGAAAAAGACGAAAATTAATATTTTAGAAAAAAGAACAACAAATTCTTGCCTTGCAGGCAACGCGATCCCGAATGCGCAGTGAACGAGCAATCGCAGCAAATGCTGCTCCATTGAAGAAAGCGGAAAAAGAGTGATATTAAATTAATTAGTTATTTTTATAATTAATTAAATTATTTTTGTAGTTCATTCAAAGCCGCGATTAAATAATATAAAATGTGTAGGAAAAGATTTTTAAAAACTTTAGAGATGAAATTCGAGCCTGCAAACTTTTCAGTTAATTCGAAGCTGCCGGTTAACACCAGAATTGTTTGCTAATTGCTTAATTAGTCTATTTTACGCGACACGCGATCCAACTTGACTAGTATCGATTGCTTTTAGAATGGACCGCCGCCGATAAATGAGGTGCGAGAGATAAAATGAGGAGAGGAACACGTTTTTCCAAAAAAAATGTCTCCAAACACGTGCAGAATAACCTTTCTTATAAAGAGAGAGAGAAAGAAAGAAATGTAAAGAGAGAGACAACAGCTGAATGAAGAAGATAAGAAAAAAGAGGATAAGAAGGTGATCAAAAAAAAGAATAGGACTTACCATGAGGAAAGGACAAATATTTCCCCGGTAGTTATAAACAAACACGTAATAAAAATTCACAAAAATGCATAATATGGAAACGGACAGCGATGTATTTGTGGGAAGATGAGCAATAATTAGTTGTCGGCGAAATCAACTAATGCCATGATTTAAAAAATACCCTCTTTGCAGTGACTGAAAAATATGTATATGTATCTACATGGAATATTATCTCGATTAATTCTAATCACGAGCGGGAGAAAACGGATCGAGCGGCACAGCGCGGATCAATCTGTATCCCCTGGCTCGTGTGAATAAGAGATATATTTTTTATCGAGCCGGTACACTTAGATTGCTAAGAAGTTCACTATTTTACTTCTTTTTTTTTAAACACCAAAATTGACATCTATATGAAAAATTCCGATAAAATGAAGCGATTTTAACAGAGGTTGCGTGAAGCATATCGAACCTGTAGTAATATTAAATACTAAATAATCCTAATAATGGTCTCTGAAAAGCGCTTAAAAACAAATGTCGCCGGGACAAGTTCTACATGTATGTAAGTCGATAATGACTGGGCGATTTGAGTACGATCGAACAGTGGATAAAAGATCTAAGCAATTATCTTAGGTAAATAGCCATAAGGTAACAAATACCCCAGGCGGCCTATCCCAGGCTCTTTTACCGAAGACACAACGAAATAGCTCCCGGGGGCCTTTATTACATAGATTAAATATAGCATAAATTAGCTCCCAGGTTGCTTGAGAACTCTTTATTCTCACACGACTGGCATTGAGAGGAACGGTGTAATATTTTGTCGCTAAATCTTGTTAAAATTCAATCGACATCATTCATGACTGCTTTGTAGATATGTATTATTAAAATAATTACCATTATTTATTCTCTTCATCTATATAAATTATTTTTTCATTCAAAAAATAGCACTTTTCATATGTTAAGTTGACGGACTATGTGTCTATGCAAATTGAAATTGAAATAAGGCAGTCCTGGACAGCACCTGCTTTCCCCACTAATTGCAAAGGAGAGCGTTGAAAATAATGTTCAAACTCTCAGGAAGTTACATATATTTAGGCACGTTTCCTAATTTTAAGTGTCGGCTTACATGAGCTTGTCCATCGATTTAGAGCAGCCGCTTCTCGCCTCTGCTCTTCACGCGCACTGTGTGTATGTGGTCAATGTCAAACATGCAAGGTGCCACGTTTGTGGGCGGAACGACTGTAAACGGCGGGAAATTTGAAATGTAGGAATTGGCTGGAAAAATTATTACTCTCAAGAAGACGATGAGAAAGTCGACGACTGTGGCGCACTTAACGGCAAGAAGCACGCCAGAAGAAGAAGTTGACTTGAACGCGAGCACGAAGAGGTCCTGGACGGAAGAAAATGAGACACATTTGAGGATTACGGTAATATTATGTTCTAGTTGTTTTTTTTACATTTCAGCCGGATCCGAGACAAATTTTTTTTGAGCACCAAATTCTGAACACATTTTCTATCAGCTGAATTTACTACCTGTATATGTCCACAAGCCATGTCATGTCATTATCACCCAATACAAAACATCCTAGCTTTATGGTGACAGTCGACCTCAAAACCAGCGGTTCTTACAACAACAAAAAAAAGAATTTCAAAAACATTTCGGAAGGACCGTCATCTGCCCCCGGGCAAATTTAGAGCAAAAAAGACAAATGTAGAGGGTTACCTTATTTGGATTTTTTTTTTATTTCAGCCGATACACATTCTGGTTTAGTTTAAATTTCTCGCGAGACAGCTGCAGAAGGAGTCGCGGGGAAGTCGTTAGTTGTGCCGGCTGAAGAAAGCAGGAAATCAATTAATCGAACATATAAAGCATGTGTTACCCAATGATTGTTTTTTCGAGAGAGCCGATTTCAAAACTATTGGTTTCTACAAAAACATAGAGAAACAATCAAACCTAACTGCTAATGAGGTGCAAAGCATCACCTTATCAGTCACCGTACTTTCGGCATCTTCCAGACGTTTCTTCGGTAAAAAAAGCTTGAGCGTCATCCATTTTTGTTAAAGTTTTACGAAACTTTCGCGCACCAGAGCCACTCACTTCCCGAACATTCGGAATGGGCCCACCTTTGCCCACGGACCAAGGATGTGGCCGATTACTGCCCAAGGCCCCCGGAATTCCCCCCTGGGCATGTGATATGTTGAAAATTTTCTTCCTCTGTTGATCTCCATTCGATCAAAAGTACGATCTCCTTTAATCACTGGCAAGTGCAGTTCCCGATAAAAAAACAGAAGTGAAGCAAATGTTGTGAAATCCACACATAAAGAGTGCGAATCGAGCGAAGACTTTAAGACCCGGCGCTTTTCGGCCGCGATCAATCACAATATCACGTTCGATTTTGTAGGCGTCCCATGGGATTATAGGCGTCCCATGGAAAGTAAAGGCGTCCCATAGAAAATCTAGGCGTCCCAAATATTTATAGGCGTCCGATCGATTTAAAGGCGTCCCATCGGAAATATAGGCGTCCCAAATATATATAGGCGTCCTATAAATTTATAGGCGTCCGAAAACATAAAAGTCCTGCTAACAAGACTACAAGCAAACCATGTCTAACAATATGAAGGACGAGGAGACCGAAACACTCCGGGCTTTTTTAACGAGAGGAGCAGCCTTTCTGAGAGACTCAATGGTCAGCTTACAGGTTGAGGGCTTCAGAGACACTCGGACGGTCGGAGGGCATATCAGGGGATTAAGATGCCTCTGCGATCTGAAGCCACACCTTCCGCCCACTCCTCACCGTTATAACTCGCTTCCACAACGCGCCAGCTAAACCAGCTGCATACAAGCCGAGGCAGGCTCATATCGAATATGCTGCCTCCGAATATCAAATGCTGGAGCATCCGCAAGCGGCTGTGTCCGGAGATTCAATCTCCCCTGCCATATCAGAAGTCGAGGCGCCAGCGGCCAAGAAACCGTTTCTCGGATTCCTGAAAGGAACCCCGTCTAACCTACAATGGAAAAGGAGAATTCCGAAGTACGGAAGACTATTGACGACGAGACATGAGACAACTGGTTTACATTCCCGAATTAGATGCAAGGAAGGCATTCGTCCTGCCAAAACTCTGTCTCGCCCGACCTCGTAACGTTGCCGAGAGAGCCACCGAAGAAGTCCTCGAAAACCTCGACAAGAAACGATGCCTTCGGCAATACTTCTTCCTCTCACACGTAAAAGAAAGTCGCTGCCTCCCACTCATCGTCACCACACCTCACACGAGCTAAAGAGGCCTCTTTCTATCTCCGAAAAATTTGTAATGCATAATTCATTTTCGGGCTGGGGCCATAATTTAAGGGCTCGGAAATTCGGATCCGGCCGGCTGAGACCTGGGGTTCGACGGGCCGATCATTTTCCATCTCCGCTTGGGTTTACTCATTTCAACTTAAAATCCATCCACGACAAGAAAAAAACAATTTCGGGACGCCTTAAATTCTATGGGACGCCTTAAATTATATGAGACGCCTTTATTTGCCATGGGACGCCTATAATTCGGTCGGACACCTGTAATTTCATGGGACGCCTAATTTTGCCATGGGACGCCCATAATACGGCGGGACGCCTCTATTTTATATGGGACGCCTATAATCCCATGGGACGCCTACAATAGAATAGAGCCATTTATTGTTTGCTTATTTACAATTTTAAATCAATAAAGAATACGATAACTCAATAATAGCCTTCTCTTTGAGGTGTCCGCGCGTGAGCCGTTCGCATGCTTGAAAGGCGGTTGTTGCTACAGCGAAAACGATGGAGCCTAGTGCGATTGGACGACATCGTCGGCATTCGAGGGAGAGCAATGCGAAGCTGGTGGGGGGAGAGGGAAAGAGAGAGAGAGCGAGAGAAAGAGAGAGATAGTAAGATTCTCTTTCTCTCTTCACCCCTCTCTCGCTCTCTCTCGCTCGCTTTCTTTTTTTCTCTCCAACTCTTAATCTCTCTCCTTTTCTTCTCTCTTTCTCTCTTTCTTTCTCTCTCTCTCTCTCTCTCTTTCTTTCTCTCTCTTTCTCTCTCTCTCTCTCTCTCTCTTTCTCTCTTTTTCTCATTAGCGTATATTCTACTATGCATCCTGACATTCTTCCGTAATGACCCAGGTTGCTAGGTCAATCGTACTGCTTTGATATTCGAGGAAATTTGCTTATCAGCCAAGTGGTCAAAATTCCTTCATTATATTATATAGTCTCTGCCAAAAAGCGTTACCAATAAATCGCTTAAATGTAAGCAGAAAAGAATGATTCAAGGAAAGACTTTGTCGACCCAGTGCATTTCTTCCGGGATCATATATCAAATCGCGTCAGATGTTCCGCGCTTTGATTTGTGCGATCTCGATCTCTCTCCATCTCCCTCTCTCTCGCCAACTGTCTCATCTCACTCTTTCTCTCTCTCTCTCTCTGTCTCAGCTCTGTTTCTCTCTCTGTCTCTCATTCTCTCTCTCTCTTAATCCACCTGAACTTTCCACTCGCTCCGTGTGCATTTTTTCTTGTGCTAGCGTGGACAAGAAAACGAAAAATTCGTGTTTCATTCAATATTGCGACCAGATGGTTTTCATGTTCCGATCCACCATATCATTCGCTGTGCAAATCTTGTATTGAATTAAACGCGGAGGAGTGGGCTAAAAAAGAATATTAAAAAAAATACATATTAATGAGAACAAATATGTTTATATTTTTTATTTGATCAAATTTATACTAGATAACAAGATTGTAGGATCTCTTTTTGTATTGTTCTCCTTCTGTATCTCTTTGTACCATCTCTTTCTCTCGTTCTCACTCTATTCACTCTATTCTCTTTCTTTTTTTCCTGTTATTCTTCTTCCCGCATCTTAATTCCACTTATTCATTGCCATCAGAGAAGTCAACTACCTGGCTCGACCGAGAAAATTTCCTCTGAATAATAGTGCGCCGATTACAACTCGGTTTATAAATCGTTGAATTTAAATGAGCATTCGCGCCCTTTTCATCTCTCTAAATTTCTTAATTTGGCAGCTTGCACAACCAAAAGTTTATGATTAAATATTTTTCATTGAACGTTAACAATTATAGAGGAATAAAAATATGCCAAAATTTCAATAAAAAATAAATGGTTTTTTATTATTTTTTTTAGCAAAATATCAAATTAATGTTTCGAGCAGCTGGTTTTCAAGTTCGAGTCCATCATATCACTGACTGGACAAATCCGTCTGGCGTATAACAGAAAAATGAAAAATATAACTGTGAGAAAAAAGTAGGAATCTGTTAGCTGATCAACCTTTTGCTAGATACATAACATCATAAGGGAATTCCAGATAATTCTGATGGAAGTCAGAAAAGGCGATGGACAGTCGGAAGAAAGGAGGAGAAGGACTCGCTTTTCTCTTCCCATGGTGGAGACTTTCATTCATTATTTCGCTCGCTCGCTCTCTCTCGCTTTCTTTGTTGGTCTCTCTTTCTTGATATTCTTCGCATCTCACTTCCGCTTATTCATTGCCATGAGAACAGTGAGCTGCCTGGCTCGACCGTGAAATCTAGCTGCTCAAAATTTTAATGAGTGATTGTACAAATTATATATGGCGGAGTCTATAAATCGTCTACCTTTTTGGTGTATATTACATTAACAAGCTCTTCAATGGTACTGCGCATAAATAGTCTGTTTCCAACCCCATATAATATTTTCCATGCGACCCGAGCACAAAAACAACTGCAAAAAAATCAGATGAACTAACGGGGAAAAGAAACACACGCATTGTACTTCAAGTTTTTCTATTTTTACCAGACAAATTATTTTTAGACCACTACAAATAAATTGAAAGCATAATAAATAGAAATAGCTCTGGTTCTTGAACATGGCAGCTAAAGTCTTTGCTATTAAATATGCAGCTTAAATCCACCGGTTCATAAATGACCCTTGAAATGTAATACTGCAGCATATTTATTTATGGTCTTGAAAATGCTTTTAAAACTATAAAACTAGAATCAAACTATTTAATTTATTATGTTTAAATGTGAATTTGTTTTAGCATTTTATAATTAATGTTTTCAACATAATCTTTGTTCGCTGCCAAAAATGGGCAAATGACTTTGTTCGCTATTCTTTCTCACCATCAGCATCTTTTAAAAGGGCAAAAACTAAACACAACCGTAATCTATTTTGCACGATCATTGAAGCCGCTCCACGGAATCATGTAAACTGTTGACGATTGACTGATAGTAGCCGTGTCTCCCTAAATCACACATGCTCTCTCTCCTTTGTTCACAGGCAAAAAAACGTGAACTCAAGTGTGCGAGCTTTTGGCTCATTTTATGTCCACAATCTCGTATATTTCACAGTACGCTTTTTTTATAATTGATTCGCGTATACATTTTGTTCTAATCAAAATATAGGTTTTTTTCATCTCTTTTATCAAGTTGCTGCCGGATGGTTTTCAAAAGCTTCTGTACATATCTACCTCACTACCTCTTTTTATATACCCATTTTCCTTCTCTCCTCTCAAACTTTCCTTTTATCATTATGCTTTCTTCTTTCTTTTAATAGTGTCCACTCCTTTCTCACTCTTCATCCTCTCACTCTCTCATTGTCAGAACCTCGTATTCACTCTTGCTTTTCTGCGCCATACTTTCCATTTCTTCCTGGTTGCTTCAGTTTAGCATGCTCTTTCTCTCTCTTTCTCTATCTCCCTCTTTCCCTCTAACCCTCTCTCTCCCTCTGTCATCTGCCCTATTCTATTTTACTTAGCTTTTTCCGTGAATAAATTTTTATAAATAAATTTATCCAAGATATACAGTTCGTTTTATCTATATTTAGCAACACGCTTACCTAAAAATGTTATGTTTAACAGTTTTTTTTACTGTTATTCATTAACGTAAAAAAGCAAATATAGAAATATGCCAAAATTCCAACAACGGAAAATTTTTTCTCAAAACATAATTATTTTGTTCCTCTTGCAATATACGAAATGAAAGTTGCGGCCAGATGGTTTTCAAGTTTGAATCCACCATAACAGTCGCTGGACAAATGTTATATTGTTTAGTAGTAGTCCATTTCTGGAATTAAAAAAATAAATCATTGATGAGACAACACTTCATTAAAGAAATACATGTGTAGTATGTATTGTCATTTTGTTCTTGCACACTATTCTTGAAAATTAATCATCACCTTCAATGCGCTTTTTCCAAGTTCACAAGATACATACATAAATGGATCGATACCACATTTTACAAAATCATGAAATAGTTCATATTTACTTTTTTAGAACTTCACGTGATTACATGTGCTTCTAAATTGAGCATGTGAGTGAGAACGAGAAAGAAAGTAAGAGAGACAGAGAGAAAGAGAGCCGTGCGAGGCCGAGCGAGAGAGAGAGAGAGTGAGAGGAAGAGAGAAAAGAAAGAGAGAGAGAAAGAGAGAGAGGAAAAAGAGAGAGAGAGAGAGAGAGAGAGCGAGCGAGCGAGAGAGCTACATAGAGAGAAAATCAGACCATCCTGAGCTCATGAATATTTTCAAAGAATTCAGGAAAGACGATAGACTGTGGCAATAAAGGAGAAATGAGGTGTACAATTCTCTAGCAATTGTGCAGATTGTCAGTCTATCACTCTCCCTCCTCTCTCACTCTCCCTCAGCCTCTCCGTCTCCCTCGTCTTTTCTCACTTCAGCTCGTTCTATAATGTATTCTTTCTTTTTATATCTCTCTATTCTCTCTCTCTTTTTCCCTCTCTATCTCTGTCTTTCTAAGTCTTGGGAGAGACTAAAGGTTATAGAAATTTTGAAGCCAATTGGTCAGAAATGCCAAGCAATGGAGCCAATGCCTCGTTTCGTACGGGATAGCATGCACTAATTGTAAGGATGATTCAAGGCAAGCGGCTTCCTTCAGGCCCGCTCTCATATTGACATTGTTTTTTTTCCATTAACCGGCTACTTATCTCAATTTCTTTCCCCTTTCCTCAAGTTTTGATGATTACCGCTACATAAAAAGCCATGTTTCGAATACATTTTATTTGTTCATTGCCATACAAGAATTCAGCCGCCTTACTCGACCGGGAAGGCAGGGCCGCCGCTCAAAATTCCTCTAAATTATAGTGTGAATTATAGTGCGCTAATTACGGCGACGTCTATAAATCGTCGAACTCTTTGTTGGGGATCAGCGCACCTTTCTTCGCACTAAATCTTCCATCAATGCAACCCGTACACAAGAGCATGCAAAAAATAACTGACACAGAATGGAGCGATGCAACGATTGAATTGCTTGATACGCAGAAAATGCTCACAATTAGACTTATTGTTAGATGAGCACAGAACTCAACGCGTGAACTATTTCAATTTTGTTTACAATTGTCGCGTTTCTCTAAATCACACATTCTCTCTCGCCCTTGTTTCATGCGGATTCATGCACCTGTTTTTGGCTCTCTTTCAGTATTGCTAATTTTTTCATATTTCCTGGTATAAATATGTATGTATACAACAATTTGTTTTATCTAACGATAAATGTATAATTATTGACGCTTTTCTAAGCCAAGAATTATATCATATCTTAAGAATGCTTTGACAAGTGGTTTTCCAGTTCGGATCCACCATATCATTCAAATGAAAAATCTAAAAGCGTTACCCATAGGACCGGTAGAGCATTTTAAAACCAATATATAAAATCTATATATGAAAAAATCTTATGAATCTTTTATTCGATCATATTTTTGAATAGAATTCCACGTATTGGCATTCTTGATAGGCTAAATAAACCAACGAAAACATTGTAATTCCTCTAATAGAGACTCACTCTTTCTGTTGCCATCTCTCCCTCCCTCTCAGTCACTATCTTTCTCTCTCTCTCTCTCACTCTTTCTCTCCTTCTCTTTTTCCTTCTCCCCCTTCTCTTTTTCTCTTCCCTTCTCTCTCTCTCTTCCCGCACCGTACAGGAATTCTCAAGCTCATGCCAGGTGTCTGCCACCGCAAAAGGAACGGCCCATTGCACACAGTTCTTTGAGGTAGTCCTTTTTCTCTCCCACCACGAGATTGTCTAAAAAAAAGGAGGCTCTTTACCGTTTGCCCTTGGCTTTGGTAGAGACTTTTTAATACGCTGAAATTGCATCTCATCCTTGTTCACACATTATAAATTAATTTCATGTCCGGGGTTTGCGCCTGTGAGAAAAGGGCAAGATGAAGCGATCTTAATTATCGTTGCTAGGCGATTTTCAGCATTGAGTAAGAATAAATTATCTTAATTATCCTATTGCGGTTAAGCAATAATTACTCTAATAATCCTAACTATATTGTTGCTTTCATAACATTTTGAAAAAGGCAAGAGGTTGAGCCAAATGCTTGAAAAGCGAAAATGACTGTGCTATTCGAGCTCGACGGAACTGCGGATAGTACTGCGTGGCCTATTAGTGTAAATATTCTTGTTGTACGTGCATAGTCGTCCTTCTTTTCGGTAGAGTCTCTGTCTCTTCCTATCTATGAGTCTTTAAGAATGAATTTTTTTTATTTTATAAAAATTATGCAATTATGGTAAAGAGAATAGAAAAAATTAAAAAAAAAAATATATATATGTATAATAATATTAACGAGCATTCGATTGCAACAAATTATGTAAGATGTGCCAATCCGGATTTGCAAGAAGTGAATTACATGGGATCCTGAAAATATTTCATATTACAGAGTCATTTGTCGATAAATCCGCCCTATATAGGATGTTGAACCTACATACTTTTCCAATTTCAATCAGAGTTTCAGGACGAATCGGCAAAAGAGCGAGAAAAGGCGAAAAAAGAGATGAAGAAGCTAAGCCAATTGCAAGCAGACATTGCTAATAAGCATTTGCAGTTTTAAAACTTCTCCGGGAGCAGGGAAAAAAAAACAAAATGCATCGATTAATTCTGCTCCAGGAAGAACATTTGATATGTGAATACATTTAGTCAAAAAGGCGTAATCCATTGGCATTTTTTACGTCTCTCTTTAAATCACATATGTACATTAATAATTAAGACAGCCTGTCAGCAACTTGCGAGCACGGCCTGCCCTGGGGACTTTTGTTTAAATCACATATCTTATACAACTCGACGACCTCTATAAAATGGGCCGTATTTTAGATTTTTACAAAAATTTTTGTTTGAGATACTTTACCGTAACTTTTTCAATACATTTACACATAACTTTGTTCAAATGTAGTTTTTCTTTATGATTGATATACCATTCGATAGCGTCATTTGCACAAAATGAAACATGGATATTCGGAAAGTGCGTAACATTTCACTTTACATAAGTCACTTTCAAAGAAAATTAGAGGCAACTATTTTTTGCTATAGAGCCAGAAACACTTTCATTGGTCTATGCCAGCGGTGCTGTTTCGGCTCACAACTTGGTTCATTGGTGACCAATTCCAAAACAAAGCACACCAATCGAAGAGTTTTTGAAAGGGCATCACTCTGCATCTAGTGCGAATTTTATTCATATCTCTTTTTGCCTTAATAAAACTATAAAGTTCATTTTTGATTAAAACATTACAGTTTTCAACCTAATTTTGGTGAATTCACTCATCTGCACAAAAGGAGACATAGCTGTCGTGAAAGCGCGTTAAATTTGCTACAAAACTTACTTCTTATAACAAAAATTAAAGATAACTATTTTTCGCTACGAATCGAAAACATTATGTATGTTCACCAATTCACCGCGTTTACCGCGAATTTTCACCGGGTGAATTGGAATATTTAAATGATGCTCAATTCGAATATTTGAATTCACACTGAAATCAGATATCTTATACAACTCGACGAGCTCTACAAAATGGGCCGTATTTTATATTTTTACAAAATTTTCCGTTCGAGATAGTCTTTCAATACTTTTACTAATAACGTTGTTTTTCGTCATGATTTGTATACCATTCGATAGCGCTAATTTTTTCTTCATAATAAAAAAAGAATTTTTTTCGAGACTTTCAATGCGATTAAATATCATGCTTTCATATATAAAATGCTTATTAAGCAATAAAATACATTGTAAAATTATACAATTATAGAAAAAAAGAAACTGCGACGATTACGATTGGTACTAATGCATATAACAAAAACTAGCGGCTATCAACAGTAATAATATGATATTTAGATTAATATTTGTACTATGTTCTAGAAACTCTAAATAGGCAGTTTTGAGCCGTCAAAGTTTAATATGTGACACACCGTAATTCTTCCGATGCTCTACGAAGGACCACCCTTGAAGCGAACGGCTTCAACTGCTTCTGAATCTGCAAAAAAGAGACACCGGGCCCTGTGAATACTTCTTTGTGTTTGTTCCAATAACAAGCGAAACATTCGCTACATTTAGGCGGAAATCCAGTTTGATAAAACAATATTGAAATCGGAGTTTCCACATTGAATAGACCCTGAGACGACTCCGATTACGACCGCCTACCCCAGCACTTTTGCCGAAAGCACAATAAATTTACAGTCGACGCTCAAAGCGTCCTAGTTGCTCGAGAGCGTTTTATGGTAACAGCAAAAAAAACACGTCTTGTCTACCGAGAAAATAGAAGTGCCCCCAAATACTCGCATAGAAGATGACAAGACGATGTTAGATCATAGAAATAGCCGACTACTGAGGCCATCGGAATTTCCCCCGGGATGGGAATATTCAAAAAACTTCTGCAAGCGACAATTTTCTACGAAACGGCTAATTGTGAGTCAGAATAACAAGCAAAATCGATTGCTCATAGTTGGTGGGGAGAAATGATAATGGTTAAAAAATTTATAAAAAAATACAACAAAAAAATTAATGCCAAAATGTGATTCTGGTTCGGGTGTCATTGATAGTTCAAATGTTACAGCATAATATTGCAAGGTTAAATTATGTACCGGCGGATTTGCAAAACAAGCTGACCATTTTATAGCAAGGACTCTGGCTATTTTGATAATTTTTCGGCCGCGACTGGTAATTACGTTTTATTCTGACTTCTATTTATTTGTGATAACTTTAAATGGATTGTCCGACAAAATATGGCCAGAATCGGAATAAAGCATGTTTTTTGAATGGTTCTTTTCTGACAACAAAATCGTTGATTCATCTATTCTTCATGCACGCTCTCGTGTTCTCATCGCATTGACGAAGATTTTGTGAGATGAAAAGTGAGCCACCAAATGATTAGACGATTTATAGACGGCGTCGTCATCGACGCACTATAATTCGCACTAGAATTCAAACGGATTTTGAGCAGCGGCCCTAGCTTTCTCCGTCAAGTCAGGCTGCTGAATTATCTCATGGCAATGAGTACGCGGAAGAGAGATGCGGGGAAGAAGAAGAGAAAGAAGGAGAGCGAAAGGGGGAGACATTTCCCCTCGTTGAACGAAATAACTTTCGATATGGCGGTTTGTCGAAGCAGACAAGCACCGGGCCACAGAAGACGAGAATCGCCAATGTTAACAGCCGAATACTATATTCATTTCTCATGTGTTTACCATAATATGATCTTGAACATTGGAAAAGAAAGAGAGATCAGAGATAGTAAGAGAGATAGAGAGAAAGGAAATATGCAGAGTAAGAAAGTCTAAAAGTAGGATAAATTGAATTATGAAGTCGCCATGACATCGTGGAGGGTGAACACAAAAAGGAAGACAGGAAAGGGACAAATTAGAAGTTAATGAGAAAGTGAAGAGTGAGAGAAAAAGAAAGAGAGAAAGAGAGAGAGAGAGAGGAGAGAGAGACAAAGGCAGAGCGAAAGTCTATTTTCCTATATTTTTTCATCTACAGAAATGTTTCAATGTGCATTTTGAAACAAGTATTTTTTTCTCTAAAATAGTAGCAGTTTTATTAGAGTCGCAAAGGCCGTTGTTTTCTGCAGCAGCTTACAGCTATTAGCAGTACACTTGTCTTTTAAAAATGTTCTTGTTATGCAATCGTCTTTTAAAATAAAATAGATATTTATATGTTGAAATATAGGGGTTCCGGAAAGGACCTGCTTCCTCCGTTTCCGAAGTGCAAGCGTGTGGCAAACTAATTTCGAAGCAGCAAAAATCTCGAGCGGAACGTCTGGGAATCATATTTTGGCAGGTAATTTAAACAGTCTTTTCTCTAAAATAAGCTCGTCCATCGGCCGTTGATGGAGAGCAGCAGCTTTTCGCCTCTTCTCTTCACTCTCGCCGTGTGCACGTGGTTGTCATTGACGGCGCGGCCCAACGACGCCGACTGATGAATAGGGTTATGGTTAGAAAAAGGAAAGGGTACTGTAGGTGTTAGGGAAGGATAAAGGACGAGGTATACGGTTGGAATTTAATGGATGCAGATATGAATCGATTGGTTATAAAGAGGATATTGTGATACTTCGAATAAATATAGAATCATTAAAATCCGTGAACAATTTCGTGATGAAAACTTGTTTTTTTCATGGTCACAACAATCACTGTTTAGAGAGTTCGAAACAACAACGCCTTTCATAGTAATGGAAATCTATCAAAACGTTGATCCGCTTACAGAATCATAATTTTTATCATAGTTAAATTTTAAATTATTGTGGTATTTATAATTGGTGCACTTGAAGCTCTAAGCAAGGCAATATGTAATTTGTCCAGTGAATGATATGGTGCATCCGAACTTGAAACCAGCTGCTCGTAACATTCATATGATTTTTTGAATAAAAAGGATTAAAACAGTGCAAAGTGGCCGGCCCGGCCCGTAAAGCCGGCCGGCCCAACTTTCCAGGGCCCCGGCCCAAAATTCCAGGGACCGCAAATGGATCGGGCCGGGCTGGCCGAGTCCTTGGGCCCGACTCAAAATTTGTCTGCCCGTTAGCACCTCTGGTTGCAACAGAACCAGTCAAAAGAAACGCAAAGAAGGAAGTCAAAAGAAAAGAAAGATACTTCTGCAGGCGTCTTATTATATATACCAGCCGGTTCGCGCGCGCTTCGCGCGCGCTTCACCGGCTGGTTGCTCGGCTGCTCCGCGGCCTCGCTATATAGCTTTTCTTACGATACCTTTTTTTTTAGTTTACTACGGCACATCATTTTAGTTGTGTTTACTCTTGAGAGCGCGCAAAATAATATATGTTTGCTAACGAGCGGAGATACATATACATATGTATGCAGGAAGCAACATACAATCCAATTGTGAAAGACTGGGATATGAAAAGTTACCTGGGGGCAAAACGCACCACTCTTCGTAATATTCAGTACTTTTGCCTTTACTGAAAGTTATATAAAGATCCATTTGCCTGGAAGTCTGGTGTATTCCAGATTTTCGAAGGGAGAAGTATTATAATTCCTGAAGCTTCAGGAAAATTCCAGGCACTCTTCTGAAACGTTCCAGGAGACTTACACTTAAAATTCACGATAGTATTGTGGAAAAGGGTTGTTTGTACAAATTAAGAAGAACACGAAGAAGCGAGAAAGCTATGACAATATTTGAGTGGGGCAGATGTTGCTCCGTTCGAAATGTTGCTCTGATTGTGAGATCCTTCCGAATGATTTGGATAATTCCACGTCCCAAAGCAGAACTCGGCCTCTTTCAGAACCTTCTGGAATGTTCCAATGGCCGGGAAGGCGTTGATCCATTCCGAAATGTTCTAGAAAATTCCATGTCTCGGGAAAGAACTTGGCTCCTTCTGGAACTTTCTGGAATGTTCCATGGGCCGGGGCGGGCGTTGGTCCCTTACGGAACCCAGTATGGGGTGCAGAAGTTGTCCCCTTCCGGAATGATCTGGAAACTTCTTCGTCCCGGGGTCAAACTCGGGACTCAGGAATGTTCCAAGGACGGGGGCAGACGTTGGCCACCTCCGGAATGTTCTGGAAAATTCCACGTCCCGGGGCCAAACTGGGCCCCTTCTGGAATCTTCTGGAATGTTCCAAGGGCCGGGGGCTGGCGTTGGCCCCTTCCGGAATGATCTGGCGAAATTTGTCCTTTCTGGAACCTTCTGGAATGTTCCCAGAGTCGGGGGCAGACGTTGGCCCCTTCCGGAATGTTCGGGAAAATTTCACGTTCCGGTGCCAAACTGGGCCCCTTCTGGAACCGTCTGGAATGTTCCAAGGGCCGAGGGCAGGCGTTGACAACCTCCGGAATGTTCTGGAAAATTCCACGTTCCGGGGCCAAACTGGGCCCCTTCTGGAACCTTCTGGAATGTTCCAAGTGCCGGGGGCAGGCGTTGGCCCCTTCTGGCATGTTCTGGAGTAATTTGTCCTTTCTGGAACCTTCTGGAATGTTCCCAGAATCGGGGGCAGACGTTACCCCCTTCCGGAATGTTCTGGAAAACTTGGTCCCTTCTGGAACCTTCTGGAATGATCTCAGTATCGGGGGCAGACGTTTGCCATTTCCGGAATGTTCTCGAAAATTCCACGTCCCAGGTCCAAACTCGGCCCTTCTGGAACCTTCTGAACTTTTCCAAGGACCGGGGGCTATCGTTGGCCCCTTCCGGAAAGTTCTGTCGAAATTTGTCCTTTCTGGAACCTTCTGGAATGTTCCCAGAATCGGTTGCAGACGTTGGCCACTTCCGGAATGTTCTGGAATATTTCACGTTCCGGGCCAAACTGGGCCCCTTCTGGAACCTTCTGGAATGTTCCAAGGACCGGGGGCTATCGTTGGCCCCTTACAGAATGATCTTGAAAATTTCTCTTCCTGGGGCCAAGTCGGCCCCTCTTGTTCAAAAGCATTAGGTGCAAAAGTCACCACGTTCGTAGTGATTGAAATGTCGCAACGTGCGAAATGGTTTTTACAATTGGATACCTCAAAGTTACATGGAAGGTTCTAGAAGAAAACTGTTACATACCCACGCTTAGCGCTTTATTAGTAGTTAGATATTGTTGGTCAATATACATATGTTATACATGTTATGTAATATGAACGAAAAAATGAAAATTTTTATGACTTTTGTGCAATTTAATTTTTTGAAAAATGGTTTTTAGGTAATAACTTTTTTTTTATTAAGACTTTCCAACAACTGAATCTTCCTTAAAAAAGAGCAGGAAAAACTACATATAATACATCTCTATGAGGAAAAATCTCGGATACACTTTTTGGGTATCTGCATTTGAATACGGGTTTCTGAGCAAATTTCGGCTTTGGTGGTGCGACCATAATTTGTTTCAAACTTCATCAATTATAAAACGAAATAGTCCATTCGATGTGATTTTTTATGCTCTTTAAAACGGTATATACTTTGTTCGCAAAAGAAATTAGTCTAAAGGCCTAAAATTGACTTTTTGTGTTTTAGGCCTATTTCTGGTGTTAAAATACTCATTCTTTGCACGATTAATCTTGTAGGCTGATTTTCCATATAATATTTATACTGCGAGAAAGAACAGCTAAAACTGAGTCGGATACAGCTTTAAAATTAAAATCTGAGGATGCGCTTTTTGGGAATATGTATTTGAATACTGACTGTTGAAGGCGATATTCCTGAATATTTTTAGACAATATTTTAAAATTGTTTTTTTGAAGCATCTAGCTCGGAATTATGGGACATCCAGAATTCTTTGAATTTTTTTTACGATATGACACTCAAAAGTACTTCAAAATTTATGAAATCACATTTTTACCAGCATAGGTGCTGAAATAAATGTACAAAAACTCCTTCGAAGTCAACTAAAAGGTCATTTGTGAGACGGCTTGCCAAAAAAAATATAACCATTCGAAATAGCAGAGACTTTTACATAATATATCCACAGATGAAAGAGCAAAATATGTATGTACATGTTTCAGAAATCTTGATATTGGGAAAAATATCGACGATAGGTTTCGACTAATTTGAGCTGTTCGCGAAAAACGATACCAATGGAACTTATGTTCTGAAAATTGTACCATATGGTTTTTTGAGACGAGAAACATGAATTCGATGTTAATTTTCTACTTTTGTGTACCATAAATGGAACTTTGATCGAAATATAATTTTTACGCATATAACATTTCATATTATTATTCAAATTATATTTCGATCAAAGTACCATGGATGGTACACAAAAGTAGAAAATTAACATCGAATTCATGTTTCTCGTCTCAAAAAACCATATGGTGCAATTTTCAGAACATAAGTTCCATTGGTATCGTTTTTCGCGAACTGCTCAAATTAGTTGAAACCTGTCGTCGATATTTTTTCCAATATCAAGATTTCTGAAACATGTAAAGATTTTGCTCTTTCATCTGTGGATATATTATGTAAAAGTCTCTGCTCTTTCGAATGGTTATGTCTTTTTTGGCAAGCCGTCTCACAAATGACCTTTTAGTTGGCTTCGAAGGAGTTTTCGTACATTTATTTCAGCACCTATGCTGGTAAAAATGTGATTTCCTGAATTTTAAAGTACTTTTGAGTGTCATATCGTAAAAGAACATCAAAGAATTTTGGATGACCCATAATTCCGAGCTAGATGCTTCAAAAAAACAATTTTAAAATATTGTCTAAAAATATTCAGGAATATCGTTTTCAACTGTCAGTATTCAAATACATATTCCCAAAAAGTGTATTCTCAGATTTTAATCTTAAAGCTGTATCCGACTCAGTTTTAGCTACTTTTTCTCGCAGTTTAAATATTATATGGAAAATCAGCCTACAAGATCCATTATTTAAAAAAAATTGCACAAAAGTCATAAAAATTTTCATTTTTGAAAATAGCATTCATGGACTTTTTGTGTAGTTTCGAACAAGGAATCGAACACTGAAAATATTTTCGAGAAATATTAAGTATAACGTTAGATATGGCCTTCCAAAGTTTTTGAACATTTTTTACTTATAACTAAGAGAAAAAATTTTTTTCAAACTTTTTGTCCACGTTTTCTTTTTTATGAATAGTAGATGTATCCTTCATAATGTTTCCAAAGTAAAAGAAAACAAAATTCCCCGGGGCAGGCGCCTATAGAAGCCTCCTTGAGTCTTACAGAGAGGCTCTCTTAAATATATTTGATATTTAGAATGACATCATGGTAACGTATTCGAAATATTACTGTTTATGCTGCGGTATGCATCAGGGGTTGGGGAAGAAGCCCATGAGATAGGTAGCCGGTTAATGAAAACTAAAAGATATGGTTATAAACAATGGATCGGATCGAGGAAGCGGCAAATCTAATTCAGTATGGTGGTTGATCGGGGCAGAAAAGCACCGGATCACAGCCTTGTCTCGGAATCACAGAAGCCTCGTATCGCTATTGACATCATTTCTCTGTGCATTATTTTCCACGAAGGGCCTTTCGGAGATTAAAGGATATAGGCATTTTGAGAGATAGAGGGAAAGAGACAGAGAGAGAGAAAAAGCGAGAGAGAAAGTGTGATCGTGAGAAAGCGAGAGAGAGAGAATGAGAGAGATGGAGAGGGAGAGAGAGGGAGAGAGAACGATGGGAAGTGGAGACATGGATTACGCGGGCAGGGTCATGAAAAGAGACGACTAATGCGAATGCAAGACACACATTTCATTGTTTAGAGTAGAAAGAAAGGATCATGGGATATTTCGGAATATTGTGGAAAAGATAAAGTGTGAGAAAGAGAGTAAGATCAGAGAAAGATAGAGAGAGACAACGAAAGAAAGATCGAGAGAATGATAGAGAGAGGTGGAGAAGGAGAGAGAAAGCATTCATAATTCGACATACAGTATGTACATTCATGCTTTAGGATGTGACGTCTTCGCTATCCTTATCTCCCCCTCTCTCTCTCCTTCTCTCTTGCTTTTTAATTATATTTCAACAGTCTTTCCCCTTTCCAGTCTCTCTCCTATCTTTCTCTCTCACTCTCAATCTATCTACCTCACTTTTTTCTATCAATTTTCTCTCATGATGAAAAATTTGCCGTCGTATACACGCAATTAACAAAGTTTGAAAACCAGGACCGGGTGCTACCGTACACATCCTAAAACAGCTAGACAAAGACTGGCACGACATTTTCGAGTTTGGCTGAGGTCCGCCGCATTTTGATAGCTCCTGCGACGATTTTTTTTCTCTTATTTAACAGCAAGAAGAAGACCGATATGAGTGTCCATCCTCGTGGGCACCAGCAACATGAAATAATTCGACTGTGTTTTCTTCATAACTTATTTTTCTTTAGAAACCTATTTTGTACTGTCGAATTTCTAAGAGAATTACGACAAATTAATCGAGTCTATTGCTTTTTGTTATAGGAGAACGACAACATATGTGAGATTTCAAATTGCCGCGCATGATCAAAGTAATTACTATCAAGTTCACGTGAATCTTCACTGTAATCTTGGGGAATGGATGAGTACCGCACGATAGAATAACGATTGGAAAAGGAATAGATGGCTTTACGAGAATAAAGAGCGCAACATAAGCGAGCATGCAGAATAGAGAAAGCAAGGATTATATAGTATAGGTCATCAATGGGATGATTAATCAGAGACGCGCCATATCTCACGCAATATGACGATTCATCGCGTAAGAAATGCACCGGGTCACAGCCTTGGCTTTGAATCAATCCACTGCGTGGAATGGAAAGGGGCCCAGGAGTACTGATGAGTGGACTAACGAAACAATAAGGTCCATATATAAATATTGCTATATCTGTCATAGTTTCGACCTGCAAAATGCATTGTCGTATGTACTTTTGGGGTAGGAACAGTGACGTCATCGCCATCATTTTATCTCTCGTTATATTTCTTCACTCTTCTCTCTCTATCTAGCTCTCTCCTCCCTTCTCTACTTCACTCTCTCTTTATCTGCTGGTGAATAAAAAAAGGCAACGTCAATATAGCGAGCGAGGGGAGAGAGAGAGAGTGAGACGGAGAGCAAGGGCGAGGAAGACTAGAATTCAACATTTTTTCAAACGCTGTAAAAAAACATTGCAGTGCATTTCAAGGTTCTTATGTGTCCCGGCGTATTTGACTGATTACTTTTAGATTCGAAATTGTACGATGCGTTTTAGTTTCGTTTTTTCCCCAATTAGGTCGTCTGCATTTTTTTTTGCACGCCCTCATGTTCGTATCGCATTGACGAAGATTAAACGAAATGAAAACTGAGCTGTTGTCCACCTAAAAGTTCGACGATTTCTAGACGGCGCTGTCAGCGGCGCACTATAATTTGCACTATTATTCAGATAAATTTTGAGCAGCGGCCCCCACTTTCTCTGTCGAGACAGGCAGCTGACTTCTCTCGTGGCAATGAACAAGCGGAAGCAAGCTTTTCGAGCCTCAACCGTCCCTGTCCACTTTATGCATATCCGTGTTTTCACGCTCTCTTTCCTCTCTCTCACTCTCTCTGGCTCTCTCTCTCGCTCTCTCACTCTCTTTCACTCACTCTCTGTTTCTTTCACTTCTTCTTCCCCGTGCTCATTTTCAAGGGAAAAGTCAGCTGCCTGACTGGACAAAGAATGTGACCTGAAAATTCCTTTGATTTCTAAATCACCGAAGCATCGGCGTCGGCGCATCTTCCATCTCACCAAATCTTCGTCAATGCGATGAGAACTAGAGAGCGTGCAAGAATAATTAATGAATTTTTTTCAGCAAAAAAATTGCACTTTATCGATTCTAACCACTTTGTTTGCAAGACAAAACATTTCACGGTCATCAAAACCACGGAGCAAACAATGAAGGTAAAGTACTTGCCATTAAATAGGCAGCACAGTCCTCAAATCCGCCGGTACATAAATGAACCATGAAATATTATCCTTTATCATAAATAACATTGGAATTGGAATTTTTTTTAGAACTGATAATGACAATAAAACCAGAATCAAATTATTTAATTTGTGTTCAAATGTGAAATTTGTGAATTTTTATTATGAATGTTTTACCATTATCTTTCTTCGCTTCCAACTACATATGAACAATCGATTTCGCTCGTTATTCTGACTCAGCATTCGTCGTAATCTATTTCAATATTTCTGACCATTCTAGTCGTGTCTCTCAAATCGCACTAGCTCTCCCGCCCTTTTGTCTGTCAATCAGGCAAGAAGGCATGAATTCAAGCACGAGTTTTGGCTCCTTTAAGTTTGACAACAATATTATTTTTATTTTAAAACTTGTTAATAAAAAAACTCCTTTAAGTTTGACAACAATATTATTTTAATTTTAAAACTTGTTAATAAAAAAACGATTTCCTAACAATCTTACATTCTTTTCAGCGTTGTGCGAGTTTCTCATTGCTTTTTTCTTAAAAGATGCATAAACCAATTTGTTTCATATACATTTACAATATTGACGGCTTAGCCGAAAATTTCAGTATTATTATTCATGAAACTTTAAAAAGTATATTTGTGTAAATCAAAATATTCCATAATTAAAAAAACTTAAGTTTTATTATCCCCTTCTTTCTCTTTCATGAATATTGCGACCAGCTGGTTTTCATGTCGTAATTCAACCATATCATTCGCCAGACTAATGTGATATTGCTTCCTAGCTGGATGGTGTGTGAACAAAAGTAACTAACGGTTAAAAAGATATGTTAAAGAAGAAAAATTAGAGACAGAAAAGGTGGACAGATCTTTAATGCGCCTCATACAGTAACTTTTGGTTCGTCACATACAGTGATGCCTCATATATCGCTCTTACATTGATTGTGAGGTGGACAATTCTTAGCATTCCATATACATTTATTTTAGTGCGGCTCATACAATGATTTGTTGTAAACCTCTCACAGTTATGAATCTTTTGTATTTTGGTTGAAAGGTGCTATTCTATGATTTTTTTTTACAACTAGTGCGCCTCATACAGTGACATTTGTAGAGCGCCACATACAGTAAAGACTCCATTTACTTTGATGCTCTATTTGTTACCTAATGCTTATTTGTCAATGATAGTCGCTTTTGTACGCATTTATCCACTATTCGGTCGTCCTCGAATCATACTGTCATTATTGACTTAGGTACATAAATGTAGTTCTTGTCCCAGCGACTTTTGTTTTCGAGCGCTTTTCTCAACGACTGGCTGACGAAAGTAATATCCATAATTAGGATATTTAGTATTACTACAGCGTCTGTTGAAATCGCTTCATCCTACTATGCTTTTATCGCCTGCGTAAACCACTGGGCTGGGAATAAAAAAAAATGTGAAGAAAAAGGCGAGACTAAATTAGGCAAATTTATTTAATTGTACACTAAATGTACTATAAATTTTTAAAGCATATTTTACACGTACTGATTCTTCCTTCCAAAATTCACAAGAAGGCTTTAATCAGTTTTTTTGGAAGATATTCCATTAATGATTTCTCTTCTATCAGAATTAGCTTTTATCTGAATTCTTCCTATAGATCCCATTTATTTAGTTTAAAAAAGTGACCTTGTTAGCAATCCAAGCCTACCAGTTGGCATGAAAAATACATCTCGATTAATTGTGTTCACGATCCAATGGATACAGATCTAGCCGTTCGGTTACGCTCGATCCGATTAGAATTAATCAAGATTATATTCCATGCAAATTCATGTATTTTTCATTCATTTATTTAAGTTTGATACATATATTTATTTAATTATATTTAAAAAAAAATATATTTTTTCCCTAGAAGACCCTCGATTCCTGGCAACGAGAAGGAGCCAACTCTTTATGCCGTCTTCCATGGCGACAACTTCAACAGTGTCATGATGCTCGATCTGATGGCGGCTGGTCATTGGCGTGGAGTAAATTAAAATTAAGATAGCCAAAAACTCAATTTTAAATTCGCGCCTTTTTTCTGAAACAGAGAGAAAGTGAGCATGTGTGTGATTAAGTGATACAACAGTCTGAAAAAATTCTTTAAAGGGTATTAATCGAGCGTTAAAATATTAACAATAAGATATCAAATGTTTTTCCTGGAGCAGAATTAATTGACTGATAATTTTCTCAAATTTTCAGTGTCTCTTCAAAATGGTAAAATGATTCAAAGACAAGGCGCGACCCGGCGCTTTTCGTTGGTGATGAACCGTCATAATTGGTGAGAAATGGCGCTTCTCCTGTTAAGATCGGTCGCTGTTCTGCCCTTTACTATGAAATAATTACTTGCTACATACATACTGCACGCCGCATTTTTTTCTCCTAATAGTAAGACCACCTATAACACCTTTCTTCTATCATTCACCACTGCTTCATTCCTCATGATTGCCATGAAGACTTATGTACATATAAACCGTCTTGATACTTACTTTGATCAGCAAATACAATTCCACTTTTATCACCAGTTTATGTATTCTATTAAATGCTTGCTTAATTTTTTTCTTCTCTGTTCAATCCAGATCATTTTCTAGCAATTTATCACTGTATCTCACATTCTTTCTTTCTTTCTGTCTCTCTCTCTCCCCCCTCCTTATTTAGTGATTTCTCGAGAAATCTATGTAATGAAGGCAATGACAGTGTGAGCAACACGAGGTAAATCTTTCACCTTCGACAAATCTTAAATGGAGAACAGGAGAGGGAGAGTTAGAGAATGAAACTGAGAGAGAGAAGGATAAAGATAGCGATGAAGAGAGGGAAGAGCGGGGAAATATATGCAGATTGAGAGAGAGATACATATTTGTGTATTTTTTGCGATGATGCCAGCTTTCCTAAAAAAAGGAAGACTATGCATGCGGTATGTCTACTTCTGGTGTTCATAAGTCCTTTTTGGGTTAGCGGGCTCAATTTAGTTCCACACAGTGATCTCTCTCTCTCTTTATCCTATTCTCTCTCTTCTATTAAAATTCCTACATACATATATGCTTGCTCACAAGCAATCAACAAATTGTTTTTATTTTAATATTTAATATTAATAAATAACCCTCTCTTTCGCTCTTTTCTTCTTCCTCGCTCTTCCACGCGCTTTATTAATATATCAATCAATAATCATAAATAATCGAGATGAGTAAATAAATCAACTAATTGCCAAATTCTTTCGAATTATTGCGCGAATTCTGTTGCACAGAATGCGACGCATCATGCCACTAAATCTTACATCAATGCGACACGAACACAAGAGCTGGAAAAAAACGGCATGTTTTATTTTCTTAGAAAAAATCTCTCTAAATCACACATTCTCTCTGGCACTTTAGCCATGAGAATTCAAGCACTTTTTTAAAAAGAATTATTGAGGGTTTGCGAAACCAAAACAATTTTTTTTACTAATTTGTTGTTATTATTATTCATTGAACTTAAAAAGAAAGGACAAATGAAAATTGCAGCAACAACGAAATAAAACAGTTTTTTTATTCTATTGCTTGCATGTAGATCATAGGAATGCTTTGACAAGGTGGTTTTCAAGTTTCGATCCACCATATCATTCACTTGAGAAATGTAACAGCGCTAAATGACAACAGTAAACCTGAAGATGAAAAGAAACCAAGAATAAAATTATCTGAAGAAGAAAAAAGACATATAGATTCATTGATCATTTCAGATGAAAAAACTGGATCTGGTTTCAAAGAAATATATTTAAAGTAAAACATCATAATGAAAAAAACACTCATACCAAAACAAAACAAAAAAAACACCATGTTTTCATCAGTTTCTGCTGAAAAGATCCCACTTTTCAAAAGTGGGCTACTCAATTAACATGCTATTTTGACCTAGATTTACCAAAATTATGCAACTTTTTGGTACTTTTTTCACATTTTTGGTCACTTTTCTTCTGTTTTTGGTATGAAATGGTATGTAAATGGTATATTTTAAAAACATCGACTGGGCACTTTTGTGTCTTAGAAACCTCCTTTTATATACCACTCATACATACTGTAATAGAGAGAGACAATCATACAGTAAGAGAAAGAGATGTACATCTAGTTACGTAATATAACAAACTATACATAAGAACCCTTTACAGTTGTCATTTAGCGCTGTTACATTTCTATGGTGGATCCAAATTTGAAAACCACCTTGTCAAAGCATTCCTATGATCTACATGCACGCAATAGAATAAAAAAGCTGTTTTATTTCGTTGTTGCTGCAATTTTCATTTGTCCTTTCTTTTTAAGTTCAATGAATAATAATAACAACAAATTAGTAAAAAAATTGTTTTGGTTTCGCAAACCCTCAATAATTCTTTTGAAAAAAGTGCTTGAATTCTCATGGCTAAAGTGCCAGAGAGAATGTGTGATTTAGAGAGATTTTTTCTAAGAAAATAAAACATGCCGTTTTTTTTCCAGCTCTTGTGTTCGTGTCGCATTGATGTAAATTTAGTGGCATGAAAGGAACTCAGTCGCCCAAAAAAAGGTTCGTGGACGGCGTCGCATTCTGTACAACAGAATTCGCGCAATAATTCGAAAGAATTTGGCAATTAGTTGATTTATTTACTCATCTCGATTATTTATGATTATTGATTGATATATTAATAAAGCGCGTGGAAGAGCGAGGAAGAAGAAAAGAGCGAAAGAGAGGGGCATAGAGAGAAAGAGAAAGAGAGAGATAAGAGAGAGAGAGAAATCGAGAGAAAGAGAGAGAGAAATAGAGAGAGAAAAAGAATATGGTAAACGAGAGATACAGGGAAAAAGAAGGATGTCATAAAGCGGAAAAAGTGAGATATTGGGAAGAGGCAAAGAAAGAAACAGAGAGTGAGTGAAAGGGAGCGAGAAAGAGTGAGAGAGAAAGAGAGGGATAGAGAGAGAAAGAGCGACTCACTGGCATACGCTCACTCAATAAAGGAAGAGGAAATTTTTTTATCTAGGAACCTGTTGTATTAATTAATTCACTTTCTCGTGATTTCATAAAACGTGGCATCACACAAACAAAACCTATTTGATATGAGCTTGAGCGTGAAGAGTGTTTGTTAGTAACTGGGGAATTTACATTAGAAAAGATTCCTTTAGGCGCTTGAGAATTTGCCACATCACCACTTAAATTATAGAACAGGAAAAAATTTTTTTCGAATTTGGTTAGGACGATAAATAATTTTTTTTAAAGGATAGAGATATTTTGACGGAGAGAGAGAGAAAGAGAGCGTGATAAAGAGTAAAAAAGGAGAGAGAGAGAGGGAGAGAGAGAAAGAGAGTGAGGGAGAGAGAAAAAAATGAGACATAGAGGGAGAGAAAGAGTGACAGATAGAGATAAAGAGTGAAAATTAAGGGAGAAAGAGATAAAGCATAATGAAAAAAGCTGATGAACGGTGCATTGGACCAAACCAAGTTGATGCGTTCGTAGCAGAACATCGCGAGAGAATATTCATTATGTTTTATCTCTTTCTCCCTTTATTTTCCCTCTTTATCTCTATCTGTTACTCTTTCTCTCTCTCACTTTCTCAACCTTTCTCTCTCTTCCTCTTTCTCTCTCCCTCGCTCTCATTCTTTCTCTCCCTTAAAATATCGCTATATATGTATAATAAATACATATTTAAAACAATTTAAACAATTTACTAATCTTAGTATTAAATTGAAAACTATTTAGATTTTTAAATTAACTAATATTAAAATAAAAACAATTTTGATGTCTACTGGTGAACGTTTTCGGCGGATCAGGCAATTGAATGGCGGGCGTCTTTCCTTTTTTGTAGTTAGTTTTTTTTATATCCTCTTATAAGCCTTTTGCGGTATTTCTCTTGCCTTCCTTAGAATGGCATTTACCTTTTCAATATGTGTCTACCATCTTTCCGTCTCTCATGAGATTTAGAGAGAAGCGATAATAATGGTCACGAAAATTCAAATAGAATACCGTTGTTTTTCCCTTGCTCTTTCTTAAGAAAGATGCAGATTGAGAATAGCGAGCGAAGTCGATTGCTCATGGTTGGCAGCGAGGAAAGATAATTTTTAAAACATTAATAAAAAAATACACAAATTTCATGTTTGAACAAGACAAATTAACTTATTTGAGTTGGGCTGACTACGGCTGAAGAGCTATCAAAGGAAAAATGTATCGCGCAATATTACGGCTCATCGCAGAAGAAAAGCACCGGGTCAAACACGCCTGGAATGAATAATTCTTGTGAATGCATCCCATTGGTTTCGTTTTGTGCATTTCTGACCAGGAAGTCTGAGATTAAAGGAGAAAAGCATTTTGACGGAAGAAGAGAAAGAAAGGGTGAGAGGGAAATGGGCTCTGCTCACGATTAGAAGTTCTATAGAAATGTTGGCGTCCCATAACGAAAAAGGATTAAAAAATGGGGCCAAACTTCTCAGTGACGCCCTGAAAATTTGTTTCTTTAATCGGGAAGATTACCGTGAAATGACCAGCGAATGATTAATTGCTGATTGGAACATGTTGTGAACACCGAATCAAAAGAAGTGCCCTCAAACTTCCGCAGGGTTAGCGTTTTATTTTAACTGAAGAAGTTAGATAGGCAGAGAGATAAGGAGAGAAAGAGAGAGCGAAAGAAAGAGAAAGAAAGAGAAAGAGAGAGAGAAAGAGAGACAGAGAGATATGCAATTATAAAAACAAAACTGTTCATAGTAGTCGTGTTATAATGATAAGAAATAAAGTACCTACATCTGTGGCCACTTTTGTGATTAACGTTTTCGTTAAACCCCGAGCAATTTTCAGGAGGCCATGTAATTATGTAGAGAGAACAAAATATGAACACCGAAGAGATAAAGAGGGATAAAGTGAAAGAGGCAGTGGAGACACGAATGAAGTGGAGAAGGAAGGTTGAGGTTCGAAAAGCTTGGCTAATTATGAAAAGGAAAGTTCTTCGAATACAAACAGTTCCTCGAGTATCGAATCAAAAGGCAAGTTACTATGAAACGCCATTGCCCCACATAGTACTTATATATATCATGTAATATAAAATTTATTTTTTATTCAGAAAGTAACCATTTGCTACATTCTAATAACAAGCATTGCTGCCTGATTTAAAGTGTTAAATATAATTGCTTTGAAGAACGCAAAGAAATCAGGGCTCTTCGAAATGGAACGCGATATCAGAGTTCATCGCACCAGAAAAGCGCCGGGGCCCACTAAACGTTTGAAAAAAAAAATTATATCTGCCGTTGTGGGACAGGGGTGATTGAGGCTCGAAAAGCTTTGCTAACGATGATGAGCAAATTCAAACGATTCCTCGAGCAAAAACCAAGTTTATATAACATGGGGGGCACTGGCCATCACTGCAGAAACAGTAATGTCAATTGGTTCAATTCTGAACAATGGTGGAGAGGAATGGCATAGACAATGGTGATAACTACATGAAATATTTTTGAATTGAAGAAAATATAAAATCAAATTTATTTGAGGAACTTGTGACCGAGAGGAAAACTATTTCAATTTAACTGTGAATATTTAAAAAAAAGAAATATTTATGTTTTATCATCTATTGCATTTTATATCGAGATCTAATATACAAACTATATCATTTTCATGCTAAAGACGACATGAAAATTCGGAATTAGTGTTTTACAATTCGATATATTTTTTTATAAAAAAATTTAATTGCATTTACTCCATACAAAACATTTAATTTTTTAACAGAGGTGAATCCCTTATTTGCCTTTAAAAAGTTTCGCTCCAAAAATATTCCGAAAAGTTATTTTTAAAATGGCCTACGGACCCGTATAAGTACATCAATTTCAGAAAGATTTCATGTAATGAAAATATTATTTTTTCAGAATTTTTGCGGGTTCACGTTTGAACAAAATAAATTTGGACGAATCCAGCAAAGAAAACTTGTCTCGCGCAATATTACAGTTCATCGCAGCAGAAAAGCACCGGGTCATAAACGCCTGGCCTGAATAATTCTTGTGTATGCATCCCCTTGGTTTTGTTTTATACATTTCTGACCAGAATGTTAGAAATTAAAGGAGAAAAGAATATTCATGGAAGAAGAGAGAGAAAGGGAGAGAAAGAGAGAGAGAGAGAGAGGTTATTGAGCGGAAAGGCGCTATCAAATATACTTCCTGGAGCAATATACTTCCTGGAGCTTCCTGAGTCAGTCTCTTCAAAATGCTAAAATGATTCAAAGACAAGGCGTGACCCGGCGATTTTCGTTGGCTATGAACCGTCATATTTGATGAGATAATATCGGAATCGTTCAAGTTGATGACGATTTTGGTATGAAATGCATTTGTTAGCATTCTAAATTACAGCCAGAGGATGCGGAATCGGAAACGCTCGATCCGTATCCCTGGCATATATTGATATCTATTTTTGCGAGAAAAAAAATTCTGGAAGATCCTCGATTCCCGGCGACGAGAATGCGCCGACTCTTAACGACGCCGTCCACGGCTCCGCTTCCTACATCAATGTCAATCATTGTGCTCGATCAGCTGGCGGCTGGTCAGTGGCGTGGACCAAAATTATATTTAAAGGACACAAAATCATCACTTTTAATTCGCGCTTTTTGCCGGAAACAAAGGGTGAGAGTCAGGGGTAGCCGGCCCCGGCCCCCTCGTCACATTCCCGGCGATGACATCACGAGCAAGGGAAGACGACGGAAAAGGGTGAGGGAATTTTTAGTGCACCTCATTAAATGATTTTTAGTGTGTCCTATTGAAAAACTAGGGCAATCGCTTCTGTTAGAATTTATCCACAATTCCCTCGAACTCAAATCGCCCAGTCCTAATCGCCGCAGCGAATTGCATTTTTTATTAATAGGATGAAAGCGAAAGTTACAATTTATTATTACGCAAAACTGACGCGACCAACGAACGCTAATTGAAATCGCATCATCCTCCAATGCTTTTATCGCGGGCGCAAAGCACCGGTCTTGGAATATTTTTTTAATTTACAATAACAGACGAGTCATAGTCTTCATTTCAGTGCATTTCTGGCCAAGACGTGTCCTGAACAGAGATTAAAGGAGATAGCAGTTTTGGCTTCACTGAGAGAGAGAGAGACAGAGAGAGAAAGAGGAAAGAGAGAGAAAATATGCTCTGTTATCGATTAAGCCATATATGGTAATTTAGGCATGCCCTTCTCTCTCTCGCTGTCCCTATTGCTCTCTCTCTGTTTCTCTCTCTCCCTCTCTGTTTCTCTCTCTCCCTCTCTCTCCCTCTCTCTCTCTCTGTCCCTCTTGTTCTCTCTATCTTTCACGCTCTCGCTCTCCCTCCTTAAGTCTCTCTCTATCTAAAATTCTCTACGGACGAAAGAATTACCGTCGTACCGGGCATCGTATGCATTCATTGCCTTCTCCTCCTTCCTTCCTCTTCTTCGCCTGCGAATGCAAGAAGCAATGCACACGAATTGCGGACGGGCATGTGGACTGACCATGAGAGAGAGAAAGAGAGCGAAGGGCAGTGAGAGAAAAGAATGGAGAGAGTGAGACTGATGAAGAGAGAGAGAGTGAAAGAGAGAGAGAGAGTGATTGATGAAGAGAGAGAGAGAGAGAAAGAGAGAGAGAGAGAATGAGAAAGAGAGAAGGATGGAAAAGTAAGAAAATTATAGAGAACGAGAAAAAATAAAACTAGTAATGACGGTAGCGTCAGAAGTTCTTCGTCACAGTGATCAAAGAACGCATCGCGTTGGAAATCCTTCGGTTAGTTGATATGATGTATGTATTAAAGACAATTGTTGTCTAATTAACCACAGGGTCAACTGACGCTTTATTTCGAAAATAGCTAATACCGTATTTTCTCTGTTAGTACCCCCCCCCCCTTTATTAGAACCCCCCCTCCCTCTAATAGTACCCCCCTCTGATAAAGCCATTGAAAAATAGAACCCCTCCCTCCAGTAGAATCACCCTCCAAGAGTGCCATGTTCAATATACATACATAGAGAGAGAAGCGGGCAGCCTCACAAGGAAATCCGTCTCCAAAGTCCCAAGGAATTCAGAAAAGGCGACGGTCAGTGGAAACAAAAGAGAAAGAGGACGTGCAATTCACTTTCCATTGTGAAGAATATTGCTCTCTTTCGACCAGGTGGTTTTCAAGTTCGAATCCACCATATCATTGATTTGAGAAATTTCCTTGCTGTTTTCATAAGCACACTAATTATTCGTGCATTCGTTCAAAATTCCAATTTCATTTAATCTCTTTAGCATTAACACTTCCTGGTTAGAAAAATCCATGCCAGAAATGAACGCAGAAATGAAGTCAATCACACGGTTGCAAACATTTACGATTCCATGTGGACTGTGACCCGGTGCATTTCTGCCGCGATGAACAGTCATAACGCGAGAGTTGCAAAAATCAGCTGATTTCGAGTACTTTGATGTAAGAAGTAGTGTTCGCATTTTATAATATGTATGTATGCATAACTTAATTAGACAACAATTGTCTTTAATACATACATCATATCAACTAACCGAAGGATTTCCAACGCGATGCGTTCTTTGATCACTGTGACGAAGAACTTCTGACGCTACCGTCATTACTAGTTTTATTTTTTCTCGTTCTCTATAATTTTCTTACTTTTCCATCCTTCTCTCTTTCTCATTCTCTCTCTCTCTCTCTCTCTCTCTCTCTTCATCAATCTCTCTCTATCTCTCTTTCACTCTCTCTCTCTCTTCATCAGTCTCACTCTCTCCATCCTTTTCTTTCACTGCCCTTCGCTCTCTTTCTCTCTCTCATGGTCAGTCCACATGCCCGTCCGCAATTCGTGTGCATTGCTTCTTGCATGCGCAGGCGAAGAAGAGGAAGGAAGGAGGAGAAGGCGATGAATGCATGCGATGCGCGGTACGACGGTAATTCTTTCGTCCGTAGAGAATTTTAGATAGAGAGAGACTTAAGGAATGAGAGCAAGAGCGTGAAAGATAGAGAGAACAAGAGGGACAGAGAGAGAGAGAGAGAGGGAGAGAGAGGGAGAGAGAGAAACAGAGACGATGCGAGAAGTGCGCGCGAGTCGGTCAAAAAGGCGCGTTTACGGTGGCCGAGGCACCCTGCAAGCGCATTCAGCGATCCATAACTTTGCTCAATCTTAATAGGTACATCATCTAAAAGCTCTCACAGAGATCTTCAAATGCTACATACATACTTTTATTGAAATATTTATATTTCTCTGGAAAATTTCGTTCTGTACTTTTAGAAGGCTTAAAAAACTATTTTGCAAACATTGCCGCATTTCAAAACATACATCATAAGAATGAGCGTAAACTTTTCTACAAAATGAACCCCTTTCCATAAACTTTCAAGTCTATATTGTTCAGTTATAAGTCATAAGAATGGGCATCAGCTTAGCACAATTCTTCAACGTAAAAAAATATTGGAATATTCTAATTCGAATAACCTAAACAATGAAAATCTCGGGCTCAAGGATAGCGACGATACTTTACCTATTCTCATGACTTATAACAGAACAATATAGACTTGAAAGTTTATTGAAAGGGAATCATCTTGTAGAAAATTTCACGCTCTTTCTTATGATATATGTTTTGAAATGCGGAAACGTTTGTAAAATAGTGTTTTAAGCCTTCTAAAAGTACAGAACGAAATTTTCCATAGAAATATAAATATTTCAATAAAAGTATGTATGTAGCATTTGAAGATCTCTGTGAGAGCTCTTAGATGATATACCTAAGATTTTCTGATATTAAGATTGAGCAAAGTTATCTTTCGCTGAATGTGCTTGCAGGGTGCCTCGGCCCCCTTAAATGCACCTTTTTGACCGACTCGCGCGCATTTCTCGCGTCGTAGAAAAAATTGGTACGCTCGGATTTTTCTTGAATTGTGCTTATTCGACAGCAAATTTCACGCTCTTTCGTTCTATCTAGGTGTCAGGGTGGGGAAATGATCATAAAGTGGTGTTCTGACCGTTCAAATAATTTAGACCGAATTTTCTTGGCCAAAATAAAATTTTTGTAAAGCATGTTCCTAGATGAAATTTGAAGCGCTTTCGAAATGCTGTTGAATGATATATACATAGTCTCTCAAAACAGGTTTTGGATGGATTTATGGCTCCATGAATTTTCAGGGTTACGGTAGTATATTCCGTAGGGAAAAAATCGGATGATGATGAAATTAGTCTCATTAAATAGAGCGGGTCGAGTTGTATAAGAAAAATGATTTTTGTTAATGAATTCGAAAACAATTTTCCCGGGGCAGGCTGCGCTCGAAGCTTACGGACATGCTCTCTTAAATATAATTTTGGTCCACGCCACTGACCAGCCGCCAGCTGATCGAGCACAATGATTGACGTTGATGTAGGAAGCGGAGTAGTGGACGGCGTCGTTAAGAGTCGGCGCATTCTCGTCGCCGGGAATCGAGGATCTTCCGGAATTTTTTTTCTCGCCAAATAGATATCAATATAAGCCAGGGGATATCAATATATTCCCCCTAAAACTCTTTGTTCTATACATTGAAATATATTCATAGCACGAGCTAAAAAATTCTTTTTCAAAAAAATTTGTAACTTGTCGGATTTTTTTTTCTGAAATTTTTTTTAATCGGGCTCTAACGGGCCCACGGGCCGGGCCGGGCCCAAAATTCTAGGGCCCGGAAATGGATCGGGCCGGGCTGGCCGACTCCTTGGGCCCGACGGGCCGGGCCGGCCCAAAATTGGGCCCGTTTACACCTCTGCTATCATATAGAGAATCATGACACGGTTGAAGTTGTCACCCTGGAAGGCGGCATAAAGAGTTGGCACCTTCTTGTCGCCAGGAATCGAAAATCTTCTGGAAAATTTTTTTTTTTATAAATATAATTAAATAAATCGATATATAAAAATTAAATTAATAAATGAAAATACATGTATCTGCATAGAATGCAATCTCGATTAATTTTAATCACAAGCCGGAAGAATACGGATTGAGCGGAACCGAGCGGCTCGATCTGTAACCATTGGATCGTGAGCATAATTAATCGATATGTATTTTTCATGTCAACCGGTAGACTTAAATTGCTAAGAAGTTCATTAGTTTACTTCTTTTTTAAAACACCAGTATTGTTATCTATAGCGAATGATATGGTTGAATTCCGACATGAAAACCAGCTGTACGCAACATTCATAGAGGAGAAAGAAGGGAATAATAAAACTTAAGTTTTTTTTTAATTATGATGTATTTTGATTTACACAAATATACTTTCTAAAGTTCAATGAATAATAATATTGAAATTTTCGGCTGAGCCGTCAAGATTGTTAAATAAATGTATATGCAACAAATTGGTTTATACATCTTTCAGGTATAAACCAATTTGTTGAACCAAAATGAAAAAAGTTATAAGTAGAAGGCCACTGCAGAGGATCAGAGAACTATCAAATCTCACCCAATATGATGGTTCATCTGATGGTACATTTTTACTTGCTTTTAATTATTATGTATGATTGTGTAAGTGCAAAATTTTATAAGAAGTGACCGGTGGATTTGAATTGCGGTCAGGCGCTATATTTCAGCGCGAGGCACTCAAATCGTTGTATGCGATTTCTCTTTGTTCCCAATAGGAAAAATTGAACAATCGTTTGACTTCGAAATAATCCATAGTCCAGTTGAACTCGAAACGCCCACTAATTATCTTCTAATAGGCATTCGGCACGGCATCTTTTCTTTTGGAGTGCTTTCTAAATCTGACGAAAGCAATAATATAATTAAAATTATTTCAAATTTATTGGCAACAACGCCGCTGATACCAACGTTAAACAAATTTACATGATCTTCTTATGCGTTTATTGCTGACGCAAACCACCGGGCATGGAATATTTTTAAAAAAATTAAAAGGTCAGGCGAAATTAAGCATGTTTGTTTAACTGGGCACTAAATGCACTGGAAATTTTTAATACATAATGATACGAGTCGCATTTGATCCTTCCAAGATTCACAAGTTGACTTTTATTAGTTTTTCGTTTTTTTTTTAGATCTTCTAGAGAATTATATCTTTTATCGAAATGAATTTCATTTGGAATTCTTCCTATAGATGCCTATTCTGGTATAAAATGTATTTGTTAGCATTCTAAATTACAGGCTCGTTGCGAATCGAACCCTAAAAAATGAATTTGTTAGCATTCTCAAAATTGTAATTAAAGGAGCCACTCTCATGTTTGAATTCACGTCTGATGGTGAGACAAGGGTGAGAGAGCATGTGTGTGATTTACAGAGAGCATAGTCAGAACAATTCCAAATGCATTACGTGTTGAGTTTAGTGCTCCTTTATAGATTTATATAATTTATGGTTTGAATGTTAAAATATATATGTTATTCCCAAACGACGGATAATCTTCTCTATTTTATGTGCCATTCCAAAATCGTAAAACGATGCACCGACAAGGCGTGACCCTGCGCTTTTCTTAGGCGATGAACTGTCATATTTGGTGAAAAATGATGCTTCTCTTGCTGCGATCTCAGAAATGATTTTCCTATTCTATAAAATATTTCCTTGCTACATACAGTACCGCCAAAAAGTCTATCAACTTTTGGTTTTTCGGGCATATTTTCCTTCATAGTGTACGAAAATAAATAAAATTTTCAGGATTGATTCTTTATGATGTCCGATCGTTAGTAACAAAATATTGGTTTGATTTATCCACAATAGAGCCCGAAAAAAATCAATAACTCAAATCATCCGAGTTGCACATTTAGGCGTGCTGGACTAAATCTGTTATTGCTTCGATATTCGGGTAGCTTTTATTGGAGAAATGGTTTAGATGGATTCTAGGACATATCTGCGATAAGTTTTTGGTCTAATCGATATTTAATCACTTGCTTTTACATGCTGCCTACCTTCAGCTCGTGATCCATGTACTCGACCTGAGATGCTGAAGGTTCAGGAGAATAAAATTAATCATATACTGCCATGCTTATAGTAATAATGATGTCCATATATTCAGAGGTGATAAGCGAACAAATTCAGATGGTTGCTTGGCCAAGGGAAATTAGATTCTAACTATTTGTACACACTTTGATCACCGCGGTCAACTTCGGTCCACAACGCCGAAGTGCTAAAAGTGATGCTGTGCAGGAATCATTGTTTGTAAAACGCTTTTACCTACCTATAATGATAGTTCATAGGCTTCTCTATCTTTGGCAGCTTTATTTCATGCCTGGCTTCATGAGGCCTTCATAGGGAGGGGTAGATAATTTGAACCCTGGCGTAGAGTGGTGCGGTGCCGTATAAGGTAGGAAAATAATCCCGAGAAGTTTTAGATAGAGTCAAATATCACTTTAATCTATAACATAGAGTGTTCTGCAATAGTCTAAATTCTATTTAGCCACTTTAATGTTGTAATTGATCTATTACAGACAGCTGTCAATACACTGCACTACTCAATGCCAGGGTACATTCAAATGATCGTCTGTCCCTGGTGGTCTCATGAAGCCATGGATGAAATAAGGCTGCAGAATACAGAAAAGTCTAATTAAGAATCATTATAGACAACTGAAACTCTTTTCGAAACACGGACCCCTGCACAGCAGCACTTTAAATACGTCTTGGCTGCAGACGAAAGTTGACAGTGGTAGTGAAAGTGTGCATAAATAGTTAGAATCTAATTTCCACAGGCCAAGCAACCATCTGAATTTGTTCGCTTATCACCTCTGAATATATGGACATCATTAAGCATATCAGTACATGATTAATTTTATTCTCCTGGACCTTCAGCATCTCAGGCCGAGTGCATGGTTCACGAGCTGAAGGCAGGCAACATGTAAAAGCAAGTGATTAAATATCGATTAGACCAAAAACTTAGCGCAGATATGTCTTAGAATCCATCTGAACCATTTTTTCAATAAAAGCTCCTCGAATATCGAAGCAATAACCCATTTAATACAGTACTCCTAAATGTGCAACTCGGGTGATTTGAGTTATTGATTTTTTTGGGCTTTATTGTGGATTAATGAAACCAATATTTTGCTACTAGCGATCTGACAGCATAAGGAAGCAACGCTGAAAATTTCATTTACTTTCGTACACTATAAAGGAAAATATGCCCGAAAAACCAAAAGTTGATAGACTTTTTGGCGGTACTGTATGTATATCCTGCACGCTTGCTTTTGTTGCCCTTTCTGTTCTTCTAATGGAAAGGACTACCATTTCCAATCGTTCTTCTATCCTGCACCACTACTTCATTCCACACCAGAGATGTATCGGAATTCCGAATTCCGAATTCCGAATTCCGAATTCCGAATTCCGAATTCCGAATTCCGAATTCCGACCTTTTTTCTCTTCCGAATTCCGATTTCCGAATTCCGTTATGAAAGGGAGCCTTCCGAATTCCGAATTCCGTTATGAAGGCCATTTCTTCGGAATTTTTTCGGAATTTTGTAGCTCAGCCGTGCACATTTTATGTATTAATCTAGAAGAAAACTGAAGCCAGCCCTGAGAAAACTGACGATAATTTGAAGAAATGTTAATGAAGCTTTCATTTTTAGTCGGTCGAAACTAAATGTTTGACGGATCTTTCATAAGAGGAGACCTTTTGGGGAGCGCATTTTGGTAAAACTGAAATAAATTTCCAAACATCACAACATATAAAGTGCTGACATAAACTGAAATGATAAAGTTGTCGCGTCTAAAGTAGATCGGTTAGTGGTTTGGGCACTGTACGGAACTCGATCAAAAAGGATTAGGTCTCTAGGACCCCTGGGGCCCCGAGATACAGACCCCTCCAAAAGTCAAGATTTCGTCTGACGCTTCGGCCTTGTTGGACTGTAGAGTTGGAGGGTGCCGATGGCAGCTGACCTTTCCCAGAGAGATGCCGTAGGGAGAGAGATGAGAACGGACGCCGTTCGTAGCAGCAGCAAGGCTGGAGAGGAGCATGGATTTATCATGCCTCGGCGATCTCCTTATCACTGAATTTCTCCACCGAGCCGACGATCACTGCCCATGTTTCCTTCTCCCGATTCTCTGCCTTTGTTCAGCGTGCGACTGCGGACGCGACGCGTAGGAGAAAAAAAAACTGTCCTGGGAGTGAGTGGAGTGGCTGGGAGAGGATATGATAAGTAGGGTGTCGGTGAATCAGTCGGGGCACTCCGCCAGCTTGGTCAGGCGACTGTTGTTCTACTTGCACATCGACTTGAGTAGTGTGCCTTCCTGACGATGAGGACAATGAGGGCAACAGATGCTTTGATAGCGACGCAGAAAACGTCAAGATCTGGGGAAAGAGAGAACGTTTCGCTTTCCCATATCGATAGGGTGGGAAGAGCTAGGAGCTGAGGTGAGAGCGATTATCTCTCGCCTGATCAGAGCGAGGAAATGAGTTGTGTTAATATCTCCTCCACTGAACTAATTTTATATACTTTTTGCACATTTTGCTGGATAGAAGCTTTCCATGGGCGCGAGATACTGTTCAAAACCAAGAGAACCAAAGTAAATAAAATATTTTTCACACTGTTTTCTTCAGCTTTCACCCAAGATTTTAATAGCACGGCAGAGCACATTCACCATCTAATCTCACTGTTGTTTTATTTATGTCCCAAGCGCGGCAGATAGACCAAAAGTTAGAGAGAAAAAGGCCAATTTCCCTTATTGAAACTTGAAGTTCCGAATTCCGAATTCCGACCTTTTTTCTCTTCCGAATTCCGTTATGAAAGGGGCCTTCCGAATTCCGAATTCCGAATTCCGTTATGAAAATTTTTATTCCGATACATCCCTGTTCCACACGATTGCCGTGAAGACTTATGCTCGCTGACTTGATGGTAATTACTTTAATGATCTCTGTTATTCTTTAAATTTTCACCTTAAGTTTTTTTCTTCCAGACCAGTCTCCCTCACTCTCATTACCTCTTTCCCTCTGTCTCTATCAATCTATTTATTTATTCATACATCAAAAATGATGTGACGACACACTGCATATAATATTTGATAAAATAAAAGGATATAAACAAGAGCAAATTTCACGGAACCGATTGAAGCGAGCAATTCAATAGAAAAAGTTTTTCGGCGTTATGCAAATTTTTTCGTCGGTCATCAAAAAGCGCGAGTTCAATCGCGATGTTGTTCTGTCATGCCGCGTGCGATTTGGTGCTTCCTCGATTGAGCCGAAGCTCGCTTAGGCCTAAGCCATGCTTTCCTACGAGAACTGAAATCTGAGCTCATAATCGGACAATAGAAAAAACTAACATATTCTGCCAAATTTCTTATTTTGATATCAATAATGTAATATGTATACGACGATGTCTGTCAATCTCTCTCTCTCTATCCGTTTGCTTCTCTCTCTCAAGCCTATAATATTCTTATGTTGCTGTTATTTGATTAATTTAATTTGCCAATATCTTCACTTTTAAAATTAATTTAGTTATTTATTCTTGTGTCCATTACTTTTATTTAAAAAAAAACACACATTTCTCCACAGAATAACGCCCTATACTGATTTTCTTCTTTAGGTAAATTCTACTAGAAAAATTAACCTTTTCTTTTGGTTTGTAAAAGTAGGATAATGAAAGATGTCTATAAATATTGCGCCAATTTATATTTTTTTTTATTTTCCATAAGATTTCTCTCTCTCTCCCTATCTCCTGCACAACTCTTACCCCCCCCCCTCTTCACTCTCGCTCGCTCATTTGCCATCTCTTTCTCTTACTCTCTCTCTCTCTCTCTCTTTCTCTCCCTCCCTTTACGGTGGTAAAAATTACCAATATAATTTTATCTCTACCGAGGATTCCTACCGAGCAGAAATGTTACCATAACAATTCGGGGCGCCACCCATTCACCCACTAGAAAATTTTAAAAAGGGAGAACAAGAGAGGGAAATGAAAAGAGAGAGAGAGAGAGAGAGAGAGAGAGAGCGATTAAATTAAAGAGAAACGGTGGGACACAGAGAGGAGAGCTCTTTTTCTCTCGCACTCTTTTTCTCTTAGTCTTTGTCTTTTTTCACCCTCTCTGGCTCTTGTTCTCGTGTTCTCGTCCTGAGATGTCTTCCTCTCAACAATTGTTCTTAATTGGGCAAATGTGCCAGTTTTCCTGCTGTTATGGCCAGTTCCTATGTCATTTGAACACATATCTAGCTGTTTGTATTCGACGAGGATTGCTCATGATCATTAACCAAGGTTTTCTTACCTCAACCGCCCCCGTGAACTTTATCCATATGTCGACATGAGTTTTTTTTTCAAATATTAGGTGCGACCCGGTGCTTTTCTGCCGCGATGAACAGTGATATCGCGTGCTATTTTACGCACATTGATCATTCGCTTCAGTCGTAGAGAAATTGTATTTAATACTTCAAAACATATATTGCGAAGGCATCAACTTGGTATTGTGGTATTGTCACAATGCATCATTCGCACCACAAGGAATACTGATCAAGATTTTTTTTTATCTATTTTGTTAAATTATCCAAAATGCACATGGAACGCCTAATCTGTAACATAGCCCATTTCGTCTCTCTCCCACTCTCACTCTCCATCAAAATTTATATATCCTTTCATTTCCGTCAAAGGTAATTCCTGGTCAGATATGCACCCAGAAATGAAACCAATGACTCCCTTCTTCCTATTGTTAACTGTGACCCGGTGCTTTTCAGAAGCGATGAACTGTTTTATCGCAAGATACTTCACACATGTTCGATCAACAGTTCTGCTTGGCATCTCTCTACCTCACCACTAACATCTTGCGATTTAACGGTTCAGTGCTCTTCTCCGTTTTCTTCTTACTATTCTTATCTGTTTCTTTCTTCACTGCACTTGCTCATATATTTGACGTGTTAAAATAAAAATCCCTAACCCTAATGGCGTTTAGATGCTCAACGAGCGGAAACTAATATTCATGACAAAATTAAAGGACAAGAATGAAACTTTTCGAAATTAAGTATACCCGAAAGAAAATCTTTTAAATAAATATTTCCCAAAAAAGTTCATAGAGTGTATGAAACAACACGCTATTCATGAAACAACTTTAGCTTTTTTTAAGATTTTAAAATTTTAATAATGATTCAAATCCAAGGATGTGACCCGTTGTTTGTCTGTCATATTGAACAGTCATGTCGCGTGCGATTTGGCGCCTCCTCGATTGAGCCGAAGCTCGCTAAGGCCCTAAGCCATGCACAGAAATATGAACGCACATTAGAAATTTTAAGTGGTATTTAATTTCATATCGACCATATGTACATATGTATATTTAACTCGCCAGGTTTATATGAACATTGCTAAAATTGAGGTGTCCATTGGAAAGATGTAGTAAAGAAGAAGTAGGAATATTTTGATGTTTGATGGTAATATTATTAGTAGCTTCTTTTAACATAGGTACATACAGTCCCGCCCAACATTTCAGTTACATAGATTAATCGGATTAATTAGATTAATCTAAATAATCTCAATAGGTATTTCAGCGCTTAGGACGCATTTCAATAGAGTTTTCAGGTCAAGCTAGACTAAATCGATGCTGCTAAATACGTTGGTAACGTTAATTTCTTAAAAGAAGTTGACATTAACGAGAAAATTCATATTTTGAGGAGAAACCCGTTTGAAAATGGAGCGCAATGTGCTGCATTACATTCGCAATGTGCTGCATTACTAAACGGGTTTTCGGACTAAAATATGACTTTTCTTGTTAGTGTCAAATTGTTTTAAGAAAATAACGTTACCAACGTATTTAGCAGCGTCGAGTTAGTCTAGATTGACCTGAAAACTCTATTGAAATGCGTCCTAAGCGCCGAAAAATCAATTGAGATTATTTAGATTAATCTAGTTAATCTGATTAATCTATGTACCTGAAATGTTGGGCGGGACTGTATGTATATATGTACCTGCTGCCAATGATGCACAGTCCCATTCGTCGCTCGACGACAATGTATGCGTATTCTGAAAATTGGGCGATTATTTTTCAAAGTAAACCATTTATTCTGGTACAGGTTTCTTGTATTTAAAAAAAACGCTTTTCAAAAGTAACCCCTTTCGTTCTAAGTTTTCTTCGAAAAATGAGGTTTTTTGTTTTTTTTATTTCCGACTTGAGAAAGTAAGAATACTCTCATGATTATGATTATAATGTTTGTTCATTAAGTTAATGAAATAAGTGATATCATCGCCGTTTGTGGACGCCTTTGGAGTTCTCCAGAATGACGTCGATTATTGCAGAGGAGCGGTCGAGGTTGCTTAGATATTCTTTATCATAGTAATCATTATTCTTAGTAATGCATCCTTGTCCAATTTGTTTCCTCTCTTCTATATGTCATATTTATTTTTAATTAAACATTTTTTAGAATAAAAATAAATATGACAAGAACGAGAGATTTAATTTTACTGCGCATGAATGTCCAATCTTCACATTTCGACGAACGCACGAAACAGCGCTGCAGTGGCATGCCATGCTAATGTTTCGCTCGACAACTACTAAAGCACATGAACGCTGAAATTACTCGACATTTATAAAATATTCTCAATAAAGTTTGACATTTTCTATTTACTAGTTTTCAATTTGAAATCAAAATTAAATAATTGGATAAATTAATATTCGCCTTCTCTCTTAGGTGTCCGCGAGTGAGCAGTTCCATGCTTGAATGGCGAAAACGATGGAGCCAAGTGCGATTTTACGACATCTGCATTCGAGGAAAGCGGGGCGAAGATGGTGGGTGGAGAGGAAAAGAGAGAGAGAGAGAGTGAGAGAGTTAGAGAAAGAGAGAGCGACAGAGAGAGTGAGAGAGTTAGAGAAAGAGAGAGCGACAGAGAGAGTGAGAGATTGAGAGAGAGAGTGGCACAGACAGAAAGAAACGGAATATCAACAAAAAAATATTATTTAAGCAATCAAAGGTATGTTTTCGACTCGTTCTGCAGTTGTTTACGAATATGCCGATTGGTGGAGGCCGATCACCAAAAAGACGCGCGAAATTTAAACATATTTTTTCATTTTCACAATTAATAGGATTGTGCTTATATAGAGAGCAGAGAGAAGGCGATTGAGATGTGAAAGAAAGAGAGAGTACTGTGTAAAAGGGATATGTAGATAGGTAAACGAAAGAGGGAGAGAGAGAGAGAGAGTTGGATCATCTTTTTTTCTAAATTCATATGGTTCTCCTGAATTTTCCTCGGCCCGCTTAAAGCTTCCTCGCCGCGTAGAGATCAGTGAGCATTGTGCTCTCGCGGTGACCAGTTACACAAATAAACTTCTTTTATTTTCGAATAGAAATAAAAGATGTATATTTTCTTTACTTATTGTTAGAGATCAACCGCATCAGATTAGAATGATTGCCGTCGACCATCCGATGTGCACAAAAATCGTAGCACTAATTAAAAAAATATTGCAAATGCTGCCAAAAACAGTTCTTTGTTTCACATCGTTAAAATAAGATGTACACGAGTTGTCATACTTAATACAAACAATATGGCTGAAATTGTTTCTTAATATCATTCATCTTTTTCGTGTTCAGGTGGTCTTTAATTTCATATCCACCATATAAATCGCCGGCTTGATTAGAACATTGAACATTGCTTCGTTGAGTTTCAATTGTTGAGGAAAAATATACATTGATAACAATGGGCAATTATAGGATAATATGCTTTCTCAAAAAAGAAGCGTCACTGCTTACCATGCTGATGTTGTTATTATTTGCTTCATTTAATTTGCCAGGATCTACACTTGCAGCCAACGATGGGCAGTTCACTTTGTCGCTAATCTCGCGGGCAATGTACGCAATATTTAACTTTTTCTCTCTTTAGCTCTCTCTCTCCCTCTCTATTTTCTCTCACTCTCTCCTATCTCTCTCTCTCTCATTCTCTCTCTCTCTCTCACTCTCTCCTATCTGTCTCTCTCATTCTCTTTCTCTCTCTCTTTCTCTCTATCTCACACACACAACATCCGTCAGGGACTTCGTGGTAGGAGTTTTCCCTTATGGTCTCCTTTAAATAAATGTAGCATATTAATGATTAGTGAAAAAAATTAATAAAATATATAGATTTTTCTAACAAGTGTACAGAGACAGAAAGATATTGAAACGTATGTATGTATATGCCATTCCAAGGGAAGAGAAAGACCGCAAAATACTATCGAGACACTTATTGTTAGCGCACGGTATATTTTAAAAATTACACAGAACGAAAATAATTGCTTGTTGTGCACAAAATATTCGCACGCAACCCAGGGCGTAATCTATTTAAATTTTTCGGATGTTGTAGGCGCATCTTTCTATATCACACATGCTCTCTCGCCATTAGGTAGGGCAAACATGCGTGAATGCAAGAATGAGTTTTTGCTCCTTTATGTTTGATCATAAAATTTCTTAAATTTTAATAATTGTTAATTAATAAAACAAAACGATTCGGTAAATAATCACAGATTTTTTCTGCATTGTGTAATTTTCCCTTTCATTTTTCCTTGAATAAATATGTTTGTATAAAGCAATCTGTTTTATCTACATATCTTTAGCACTATTGTCACCCAGCTAAAAATTTATTTTTAAAGGAGGGCGATCACCGAAAAATATTTAATGTAGATTCGAATTTCCGCGTCTGCCCTGTGATTCCTCACTCTCATTCTTGCGTGCTATTTCGCTGGTCGCACAAACCCGCTGCGTGAAAATAGCACGCACGAATGAGAGTGCAAAGGGCCGCGGCAATTTAAAAAGTCACATATTTTTTCGGTGATCGCCCTCCTTTAATTTATTTATTATTATTGAATTGAGCTCAGCAAAATTATTGTCAAATCTTATGAGAAAATTCGGACATGAAACCCCTTCCTTTTCTTGCAATACACCATCTGGTTTTCCAGTTCGGATCCCATATCATTCGCTGGACAAATGTGATATTGCATCCAACTTGACGGCGTCCTTTAAAAACAGCTTAATAGCTAAACATATATTTATGAGAAAACTGTATGAATACTTTATTTGATTACGATTTATCGACATAACATAATAGCGTTCCTCGTAATACCATTTGTGTCAGACTAAAGAAAGTTCTCGAGCAATCTCATCTAATAGAGTCCCCGCAGGTTCCGCCGTCATTTTAACACAAAATGTTCACTCGTGATTACTGGAAGTGGCAGCGACTTTTCCCGGCGACTTTTATTTAGTTGTGTTCTTATGAAAATGTGACGGAAGAAAGCAAAACACTAACAGGATTACTTAGAATATATTATTACCCAGCTGCTTCAGATACCAACGTTAACAAAAAACCACTTCCTCATTTATGCTTTTATCGTGGGCGCAAACCACTGGGCATGGATTTAATAATTACAAATGTGATGAAAAGGCGAGATGAAATCACGCATAATTTATTTAAATGTACAATAAGTATACTGTGAATTTTTAATGCATATGATATCCGTACTATTTCATCCTTCCAAGATTCACGCAGCGATCGCTTTGCTCTCTTCGTGAATGAAGTTCCTCAAATAAAATTGATTTACGAATAAAACGAAGGGAATATTTTCTTCATTTATTGGTATATTTTGTCTCTTTCTACCACTTTGTAAATCGCTCATAAGCAGAGCTTAACACATTAAAAGCCCGACTACTATGTATGAACAGCATTGTGTTTTTTTTGAGATAATTAAAATTTTTTAGTACATGGATAAATATTTTGTCTCTTTCTACCTCTGCATGTCGCTGATAACGCTAATTGGAATCGCGTCGCCCTATTATGCTTCTATCGCGGTCGTAAACCACCGGGCATGGAATTTTTAATATGTGATCAAAGGGCGAGACGAAATTTTTACTTTGCTTTTATATGTGCACTAGTGAATTCCTTGTTGTGCATATGTATATTTGCTCGGATTCTTGCTTTGGGGACGTAAATGTGGTGAAATCGACTACATTGGTACTAAAGTGACTTACTAATTAAGCCTAGAGGCAATGAGCAGAGACTGCTAGCAGGTTCAGCGATAATGGGAAATGGCATGGAGGTGATTGGTATAAAAAAGAACAATGTTTTAAAACGTTTAGTATAAGTGCAGCGGAGAAAGAAAATAAGAAATATGTAGATTTGTAGGGAAAGAATAAGACGGAGAAGATCACTGAACCGTCATATCGTGCGCGAAGTGGTGAAGGAGAGAGAAATTCAGCAATATATTGAGAAGCAGACCGAACATGTTGCCAAATCTCTCGCGATTTGACTGTTCCTCGCGTCTGAAAAGCACCGGGTCGCAGTTATTGTTTGCAAATGAGTCATTGGCTTCATTTCTGGGTGCATATCTGACCGGGAAGCGCTTTTGAGGGAGATGAATGGATAGAGATATTTTAAGGGAGAGAAAGAAAGATGGTGAGGGAAACAGGAAAAAGGAGAGAGACAGAGAGGGAGAGTGATATTGGCATTTGTTTATTCCAGTTTAGGCAATAGTTTAGGTAATTTTCAAATTACATAAAAGTATAAAATTTTGTGGAGCTCTTAAATGTGTTTTTTTTCGAAAGATGAATAGCTGATAGGACACGTGGAGCGCTCATGAGAAAGAGAGCAAGAAGAAGAGAGAGAAAGGATGAGAGAGAGAGTCAGAGAGAGTGATAGATAGAGATAAACTGAGAAAAGATAAAGGGAGAAAGTTATAAATTGAGACGAATAATGCTGATGAACGTTTATATAATGCAATCTAAACTCTTATTTCTTTAATAAAAAGCTGCACAAATGAATTTATTGTCTAATTTCTAACCTAAGAATAAACATAGCTGTTTATATCGCGATAGTCTTGATTCATTAAATATAATGGCTTCGAATCTGGGAGGGATCATGGTGCTCAAAATGGCTTGCGGTGTCACTGTTCATCGCGGTTGAAAAGCACGGGTCGCACCACATTTTTGAAGAAGAAAAAAATTATGTCACTCTACGTGTCTTCATCTGATAACAATTAAGCCATTTGCTTAATTTCTGTGAACTTCAGGGCACGAAGGGCCTTTTGGCAGAGATTAAAGAACATAGGAATTTTTACCACCAAAGAGAGAGAGAGAGAGTGACAGAGAGAAAGAAAGAGAGAGAGAGAAAGAAACAGAGAGGTTCTATAAAAATTCTTTAAAAATTATTTTTGTTGTACCGCCATTTATTGTTTATAACTTTTTCAACACGCTGTAAAAATATTGCAGTACATTTCAAGGCTCTAATCAATCCCGGCGGACTTGAAAAGTTTGCTGCCTATTTAGTAGCAGTGGCGTAAGCAAAACTGTTAGCGTGAAGAAGCCAACTTTAATTATTTTATAGTGAATCTACACCTCTTCCATTTTTTAGACATGTAACTATGAAACCTCGCAGTAAAATAGGTTACACTTGTACAATGCGTTTTAGTTTTTGTCGCATTTTTATCTGCTCTTATTTTACACTCTCGTGTTCGCGTCACAATGACGAAGATTTAGTGAGATGGAAGGTGCGCTGAAGTACACCAAAGAGTTCGACGATTGAAGACGACGCCGAAATCGGCGCACTAAAATTCGCACAAGAACTTTAAGCGGCGTCCGCCTCTTTTTCTGTCACTGGAAAGTCAGGCAGCTGTATTCCCTCATGGCAATGAGCAAGCGGAACTGAGATGGTGGGAAGAAGAAGACCAAGAAAGGGAGAGAGAGAGAGAGAGAGAGAGAGAGAGAGGAGAAAGGGAGGAGAGAGGCTGTAAATAATAAGAGACAAACTGGGAAAGGGAGAGAGTAATGTAGACAGGGAAAGGGAAGAAAGAGGAACGACAAGAGAAAGAGAGAGAAGCAGAGAGTGAGAGAGTGAGAGAGTGCGATCGGGAAAATTCAACTAGATTACGGTTGAGTTTTTTTCGTGCCCGTTTAAAAGCGAGATGCTGCGTGTAAAGATTAAAGTCAACTGATCATCGCTGGCAGCTAGTGGAGTAAGTTGATAAAAATGTATAATTAGATAAAAAATGATACACATGAATAAAGTAAATTAACACTTTAATATTTTTTTGCACTATTGCCATTTATAGTAATTTTTTTTTTCAAAACGGTATAAATATAGTGCAGCATATTTCAAAGTTCTATATATATGTCCCGGCGGATTTGAAGTGTTTACTACCTATTTAGTAGCGGGGACGTTAGCAATACTCTTGGGTGTGCCTATGAAAAATCATGTTGTTATTACTATTATTTTTGTGGCTACACAAATTTTTAATAAATGAACATACATATCTCTTAATTTTATATAATTTTTAAATGGTTTATCTCGCAAAAAATGGTAAGACTCGAAATAGTATAATGCACATTTGTTTTGTTCTTCCCCGTTAGGTCATCTCATCTTTTAGCATGCTCTCGCGTTCTCATCGTATTTACGAAGATTTCGTGAAATAAAAAGGGTGCGCTGATATCTACCAAAAGGTTGAGAAAAGGTAAGGACCAAGTAGAAAGATCATTGCGGTGGCAGAAATTTTAGTTACTTAATTAAAAACTTTTAATAGATAGAAAATTGTACACTTGATAAAATAAATTAATTCTTTAAATATCGTTTTGTTATATTGTCTTTTATAGTTTTGAAAAAAAAACTTTTCACAACTCGCATATATAAGTAGTTGAATATTTAAAGTTAAAGTTCATTTTACGAACCGGTAGATTTGAAAGGTATGAAGCCTATTTAGTAGCAGGGAGGTTAGCAAACCGTTCTATCAATGAACTTCCCTCCAACATTTTATAAGACTGTTAAATGATTTGTCTCGCAAAAAATGGTTAAACTCGACATAGTGCAATTTGTTTTTATAGATTTTCTGTTTCTGAGAAAAGTCGATGTGATTCTTCTATTCTTTATGCACGATCTCGTGTTCTTATCGCATTGACGAAGTTTTTGTGGGATGGGAGGTGAGCTGCTGCCCAACAAAGAGTTCGACGATTTATAATTGGCGCGCTCTAATTCACACTATAATTCAGAGGAATTTTGAACGGCGACCCCCGCTTACTCTCGAGTCAGCCAGCAGACTTCTTAAACAAACAAAAAAAAACCTATTCGAAACACGGCTTTTTCATGAGAAATTGGGGAAAGAGGAAGGAAATTTGGGATAGCTAGCCGGTTAATGAAAAACAATTTAAATATGAGAGCGAGCCTAAAGGAGGGAGAGTTTGGTTTGCATGTACGTATAAGGTTAGAAAATAAAAAAAAGGAAGAAGGATCGAGGAAGCGATACATCTAATTCATAATGGCGGTTGACCGAAAAAGACCGTGTTACAGCCGCTTGCCTTGAATCCATTCTTTGTGCATGCCATCCGATAAAAAGCTAGTCATTCGCTTCATTTCTCTACATTTCTGACCAGGAAGAGTCCTTGGCAGAAATTAAAAGGCTCTATTTCCTCTCTCTCTCTCTCTCTCTCTCTCTCTCTCTCTTCCTCTCTCTGTCTTTCTCTATCTTTCTCTCTTCGGAAAAATTCGTATTGCGTTCATTCTCAGTCTTGTTAGTCAGAAATGTAGAGAAATGAAGCCCACAAATCACTTGCTATGGGATACATACACAAAGGCTGATTCGAAGACGAGGTGCTTTTATGCGGTTCAGTGATTGCATCTTCTCAATTGTGACCTGTCATTTTAATTTTTTTACAAGTTTGCTTAAATTTTTAGTGCGTTTTCGCCTTTTTCAGCACCCGTTGGCTGGGAGATGAACGGCGGTGAACCGCCGGCACTCATTACGCTCCCACACACAGTGCGCACTGAGGCAGAGAACATCGAGCTGCGATTTCGAGTGAGCGCGCTCTCTGTTTCACTCTCCATTTCTCTCTCTCTCACTGTCTTCATCTCTCCGTCTCTCTCCCACCTCTCTCTCTCCCTTTCTCTTTCTCTCTCTACTCTCTCTCTCCTCCCCTCTCTCTCTCTCTCTCCCTTCTCTCCCCCTCTCTCTCTCTCTCTCTCTCTCTCTCTCTCTCTCTACAGACACCCGACTCTCGTGGCACTCTCCTTGACACCCGCTGCCTGGCCGACTCCTCTGCTCGTCTGCGCATCTCCATCGTGAAAGGCTCGCTCTCTCTTCGACTCGACGCTGCCAAGGCCAACTATGTTAGTCTAGTAATAATAGAAGCGAATATTATTATCATTATTATTGTTATTATAGTTATTAATGTTTAATTTTTGTTATAAATTTATTACTTCATTAATATTTTTTTTCTTTTTTTCTTCTTTATTTTATTTATTATTTTAATCATAGATCTTCTTAAAAAAAAGAAACAGATCAATAGATGATATTTAGTACATTGGCCCAGGGGTGGCCGGGGGCCGAAAATATCCGGCCCCGGCCCCGGCCCCCAGGGTCGGCCCCGGCCCCGGGGGCCGGGGCCGGGGCCGGCCACCCCTGCATTGGCCGTTCTATGCAATGGCAATTGATCTCTCTCTCTCTCTCTCTCTCTCTCTCGCCCTCTCTCTCTCTGTACATTTATTTCCTTTTTTGTTTTCTTTTCGAATGTAGTAAATTTTTGATTAGTCCAGGCGCTTTTGCTGCAAACGAAATATATGTAGGGTGACTTGATCGCGGGAAGAACTGCTGCGTCGTAGGCCTTTTCGATCACAAAAAAAGCTGCTATTCATATCGTTTTCATAACGAAATTGTTCAAGGATTTTTATGATTCCATTCTATTTTTGTTTCCAGTCCCACTTTACTCTGTTCATACACACATATATGATTCTTATCTGCTTCCATTCGTATT